>JAMQGT020015404.1:167500-305563 GCA_024447675.2 Pterophyllum scalare | reverse complement strand
ATGTTAGTGTTACTCGTTCAGTTACATATGCTAACCCAAAGTGGGTTATAGAATAAAGACAAAAAGGAAAATCAAAGAAAAATCAAACAAATATTGTATGTTAGTTTATAAACTAGAACCCAGTGAGGGTGCTGCAACTGTTCTCCATCCA
Organism: Pterophyllum scalare; assembly: GCA_024447675.2. NCBI lineage: Eukaryota > Metazoa > Chordata > Actinopteri > Cichliformes > Cichlidae > Pterophyllum > Pterophyllum scalare. Next base: position 305,412 of record JAMQGT020015404.1, on the reverse strand, counting down.
CATGCCAATGGTGTTACATGTTGTACTGTATATATGCATATCTATATATCTATCTATATATAATTTTTTTCCAAAAGCAAGATTCATTGAATTTGGCGTGATTTGTAAAGGGCAGCTAATACACATGATTTTGTTGCCCATTTTCACGAGACCCGTATGTGACTGACCTTGTGGTGATCAACCCTACTGTTTGCCCCTCTAGAATTTGGATATAAGATGTGACTACTCTCATACTGAATGCCTTAATCTGAAACTTCAGCTGTGACTCTAAAATCACTAATCCTGAGCAACAGTAACTCATCACTCATCCACCACACAGCAAACCTTGTATTTGGACTTTAAATGGGACCTATTATGCTTTTCCTTATTTTCTGTCACATACATACTTGTACAAAAGCGAGGATGTTCATTATTAAAAAATGGCCAAACTTTCAAATAATAAGTTTATGCTTCAAACTACCCTAAATGCTCTGTTTCATAGTTTTTTGTACTTCTGTACCCATGTGACGTCATAGATAACAGATATATCCCTGGTAGGATCATCTCAGGAACACAACGGCTTTGAGGCCAGAAGCCCCACCTACCCACTCAAAATTTAAACATTCTTTACACAAGGGGCAGCCAATCAGGAGAGAGTTAAATTAAAAGAGTGAGTGGGGAGCTAAAATAGCTTGTTTCATACAATAAATGAGCTGAGGGGGCTGCCAGGGCCCAGCACAAGATCAACAAGGATTATTCTGAACCGCAAGTCGTGCAAAGCTACTTGAGAAGAGTCCAAGAACGAAAACGTGGAGCTGGAAATTAGCATAATAGGTCCCGTTGAAATGGAAAATACGCTGACTTTCATTAGCTTTAAATGCTCCATGAGGGGTCTAAATACAAAATGTAAACAAGTATTGATGTGAACATCTTTCTCCAATGAATGGGTTTGGTGAAATATATTAGCATAGTAGTACAAAGTGGGATTCAAGAGGTCTCATTCACAAAGATTGTGGCTCTATCAAGTATGAGGATCTCTTTAGGCTTTCTTTTCTTTCTTTTCCCTTGCTCCCCCCAAAAAAAACAAAACAAAAAAAACAGAAATGCTGCAGTTTTAACGTACTGAGGACTCGGAAGACAGCTCTGTCTATCAGACAAACACTCTCAGCATGAATAGCAAGTTGGCAATCCACCGTGCAAACTTTTTCGAGTAAGTGTACGTGTATTGTACATACTGTATGTGTACGTTCAGCACATGCAAGCTAGACACAATTTTTCACGTGAGTGTATTTTTTTTATCAGTTATGTCGTCCAGATACTTGAGGCTATTATTGAATTTACTTGTTGAGCTAGTTCACCAAGCTACACCTAATATTCAGTTACAAAAATAGTATCACAATATAGACCATTCAATATGAGCACCAGGGAAGGCTAAATATAGCCCCAGTATTTGGCTACATTCATTGTCTGGGCAATGTTTTATGGTAGCAGAGTGTGTGAAGTGTGTGTTTGTTGGACACAGTGTTGGCAACGTTTTCTCACTCACAAGTTCTCCTACATCTACCACGCGATTATATTTGGAAACATACACAACTTGCTTACACTGAGTAACAACAGTTAACTAAAACCAGTTGTCAGATAGAAAAATAGTTGTATTTTTTTTTTTAAACACTGAACATCTAAAACAATTTCTCCCACTTCCCCAAATAAAGCCCTCCCCATTTCCTAACAAAATAGTTTTCTTTGAAACAAACAAAAAAAATCTTTTGAGGTTATACAAGGTCAAACCTACTGACATTCCATCATACTACCATAGACCCTGTTTAACATAATTCAGAAACCAGAAGTGTGTTCAAATTAACAAGGAACAAGCCAAACTGGATAGTTTTGCAGCATTACCAGCACACCAAGGATAGAATCGGTAATTAAATATATATCAGGCATTAAGTCTTTCAGTTCTGCTGCTTTGGTGGCATCACACATATTCTCTGGTCCAAATCTGGAAATAAATCGTGGGATTGAACACGCCTCTGGTTGAGCCCTTAACCTGGAAACCATTTCAGCCACATTAGTGGACTGCTGACCTAACACTTGGCTAAACATAGCATATCATCTAGCTTATCTATTGGAGTGCTTATTGCTTCAGAGTTGTGAAGTGGAGTTTATACCCGGTTTCATTCCCAGCCTTTGTTTATCCTCATTCTGCTTCATAATCAGGAAAAGATCTGCTGTATGCACTGTTCCCTCTGGTGCTTCAGAGCTAATCAAAAAAATCTGCAGGTTTCTGTCCAACCAAATACAACACAAGGTCTCTCTCATTTATGGGCAGTCTGTGCATAGATTTTACACTACAGTGATATGTAAAGGAAAAAGATTCTAACCACATATACTCCAAATATCCTGCTTTTAAAAAAATGGTTGTGAAATTTTCCTTCATGGATCAGGAAGAATTTGAAATGCTGCATGGAAGCACAAGCCTCTTGATCCCACACTGTAAGCTCATACATTTACAATATGTAGTTTACAAAACCCACTGAGAATACATCTAGAATTATACATCAGTTTCTAACTCAGGAAGGAAAACCAGTATTTCAGAATAAAAATCTATAAAGTCGATGTCAAATAAGATGAAAGTGTTTTTCACAGAAGTTGAGGCTAGAAGCATTAAGTTGTTTTGTGATGAAAGTGCTGCCGCAACCAATAAAATAATACAAAAAAATATATATATTCCACAGCAGCAGAAGTAGTCAGACTTCAGGTCAAAGGGTGCAAAGGATCACTTTCCATCAAGTAAAGAACATACTGAGAAAGATGGCCATTCTGTTCGTAAGTGCAAAAGTTACTTGCATTTTATTTAATCCAAGTGTTTAAGCCTGATGATACTTATGTGACTGTGTCATTTCATAATATAGTAAAAATGCAGCATCGTAGTTTAAGCTGTGTACATGCAGCATCACTTCTGAGAGCTTTGTCTCACTGAAGCACAGGTAATGACTGAAATCAACTGCCACTGTACTTGGCTGGAAACTGTTTAAAATTTAGAGGAAACTGACAGTACTGATTATTCTGTCACATTTTTTCACTTTTTCCTTATACCAATCAGCAGGAACTGAAGGATAAACAAAGGGAAGGATTTGTCAGCACTGAGCTACATTCAGTAACAGAGTGTTACTGTACACTCATAATGTGAGTAAAGAACACACATGCTTATGAACATTTGCAACATGAACGCAGCTCAGGTAGCTTCCTGTTAATGTGATAGTTGCTGTGGCAACTGAGTGGCGATTAGTCGATGGGGCCCTGGAAGATGAGCCGTGTCCAGCCAGGTGAGCTGAGGGCAGTGGAGCAGAAAGGGCAGACGGGTCTGAAGGCGTGCGTCCCGTGGGGCAGAGGTGTCTCAGCCCAGTACCTGGCTGTCCTCTCTGAGCAGACGTGGCCACACGGCACAAAAGCATGAGTGGGAGCTCCGGCATCCACATATACCGCAGGCTCAGAGCCCAGCCACAGCGGCACATAGGGACCCACGCTCCTGCACAGAGGACATTCTCGACGGGCGGTGGAGCTTTCACCCTCTCTCGGTTCCTCCTCTCCCTCTGATCTCTGGCCCCAGTCGTGGCGTCCATGCACATGGCCGCAGGCGAGGTAGACCCAGGGCTGACGCTCTTCAAGGCTGAAGTTAGACAGAGTGAGCCAATATTTTCAAGAATATTTTTATAGGTCCATGTGTGTAACAAGGTCTTAATTCAACCATCATTGTTGCCCTGACCTGTGACTGCGTGGTAGGCTGGGGAAAGCCAGTGTGCTGAGGCCGACGGGACACTGGGGCCGGGACGCATTAAGCTCCTGACGAAGTGCCTCCAGGTGACGCAGAGTGGGAGAACGCATGAGCCCCTCACCTGTGCGCCACAGTAGGGTGGCACCACAGAGATCGACAAGAGACCCGTCACGTAGTGCGCTGCTCTCCCCCTCCGCCTCAAAGTGACACACAGACAGTTGTGTTTACAATTCAAGAAAAAGCAGACCCCACAAGCTCAATGAAACAATGTAGACATGGCAACTAAACCAGCAGCAACTCACCAGCTTTCCCCTGCTGGGTCCAGACCGAGTCTCCCGCAGGGCATAAACATCTCCACAGACAGAGATCTCCCTCCACAGACCTTGCTTGGGGTCCTCTGGGAAACCACGTGGGTGCATCACTAGCACCCCATTAGTGGTGAGGCCATCCATGTGCCCATCAGGATTTTTCCATTTGGTTGCTTTCTCCTGTAGCAGCAAAGACATTTAAGAAAATATTTTTATTGTGTTATGCATATTATTTTATTCTTTTGCAATTAAATCTACAGTGCATCACTTTCAGCAACAGAATTCATACAGTAGTCTTCAGGAATAGTTCTCCAGGCTTCTTGAAGGATATTCAAAGCTCTTCTTTGGATGTTGGCTGCCTTTTATTCTGTCAAAATGATGCCACACAAATGGGGAATGAACTGGTACTTATGCAGCGCTTTTTATTACAAGCCTCACTCACTCAGCCTCAAACACTTTTCTCTACACTTAAGCGCCTTGTCTAACAATCGCGCACACATTTGCACACACTGGATGGATCCATCAGGGTTCAGTATCTTGCCCAAGGATACTTCGACATGCAGACTGGAGATCCTGGGAAGTGAAACACTGACCTTCCAATTGGTAGATGAGCCACTCTACCTCCTGAGTCACAGCCATCCCCATAGTGCTTCAGTAATGTTGAGATCTGGGCTCTGAGGAGGCTAGTTCGTGGCTGATACTGTTCCACTGTGCACTTTTCTATCCAGATGTTCTGTGTTCATAATTCCATCAATTTTGACAAGATCCCAAACAACCAAACTATGACACCCACTGAAATTTCAAATTTTGATTCATCACTCTGTAAGACCTGTTTGGGGGATTAGTGTAACTGATTTTTCAATTCAATTTTATTTATCCAAATCACAAAAAATAGTCGCCTCAGACAGCCACCCTTCCATGATGACCATTGCTGATGAGGCTTAAATGAACAACTGAAGGTCCAGATGTATCACTCAGGCCCTCAGAAAGGTGTCAGGTCTTTGCTGGATTTTTTCTTGTTTCTTAAGGACATGACTCTCTCCTTTTTATGGTTGAATGAGCCACAGATCAGTGTTATGTAGCTTAACATACAAAACAATGCTCTCAAAATGGGCCGGTACAAGAACTGGACTGAAAATGAGTGAAAAAGCAGCCAATGTCGGCACATGACTAAACAGTGTTGGATAAATAAGAGCAAATATAACATGAATATTCTATTATGCCTTTATTCCAAGCTTATACACCAAAATTTTTATAAGACCATTTCATGGAATGGTTTCAGTGATATTCTTTAATTACTCAAAATCTAAAATATTCTTTTATTAGAAACCTTTGTTGCTAGATTATGAATCTACTCACCCCTAAGAAGATATTTTTAGAGGAGTCAAAGCCTGCAGCATAGATGCGTGCAGTGTAAGGCGGGTTGCGCTCACACACTATTCTGCAGGCAAAACGGGAAATGGTGCTGGGAGCAATGGAAGGATCTTCGCCCTCCTTTCCTCCACCAGAGGTGTCTGTCACCACAAAGTCAATGGGACTTTCAGTGGAGCGTCCAATCTGCAGGGGACAGCACAGAAAAATACTATTAACTGAAACAAATGCCTCATTATAATGTTATTGGTAAGCAGCGTTATTTTTTTTAAACATCAGTGTTCATGCTGTTATGCCTTTGAGTTATCTGGGCAAGACGGTTCATCATTTGTTGAAAAAAAATCTATGACACTAATATAAGAGCTTAAGCTTGTGAATAAAAATAGACTTTCTTGGAGCTATGATGCAAAAGCCTTTATTTTTAATACTTAACGGTCACAGTTCTGAACCAAAATAATCTACCTACTGTAGAAATTACTTTGATGGCGTTACGTAACAGTATATTTTGGGAGAAACTTGCACGTGATCATAGTTCTAGACTTATTTTTGTTGTAAATCCTCTCATTATTCAAGAGAAAAAAAGTTGACCTTATTTTCTTGGTGTGTTACCTGGAACATGTCTGTGTTGTTGTCATGGCAGTACTCCACCACCACGGTCTGGTTACGGGACAGTGTGAAAGAGATGCTGTGCTGCCCCCTGCTGTGCACCACCTGCAACAACAACAGCAGCAACAATTTGTGGTAAAGGACTAATTTTCTAGAAGCTTCTTTCATTTTCTTAACCAGCCATATTCTTAAGTGAAACACATGGTTACTCAAAAGACAATAATGATTGCAAAGATGTCATTAAATGCAAACAGTGGAAATGGACCAGCATTTTTATGGCACTTTTCCAGTCTTACCACTCCAAGCATTTTAGACTACAGGCCACATCATACAGTGCTTTAAGCTCTATCTACCTCACATTATCAAATACTTTAAAATCACCAATCAATCCAACATATGTCTTTGGACTGTGGCTGGAAGCCAGAGCACCCTGAGGAAATCCACGCAGGCACAGGGAGAACCTGCAACCTCCACCTCATCCTGATTCAGGAACCTTCTTGCTGTGAAGCTACTATGCTAGCCACCGTACCACTGCACCATAAACCAGCAGCATTTAACAATGATGTGATGGTGATCTATTAAGAAGCAGACGGACAGATCAGCCAGCAGATATCGACCTATTAGAGATACTTCATGACATGTGTGCTGATATGAAAACCTCTTTTTGTTATTGTTTTATTTTTTACAAAGAAAAATGCTGAAAAAGATACTTGGAAGAGTCTAGCCATGGTGTCATCACACAGATTAGAGATCACACAGATTCTCCTGCAGAATCAGCTCTCAGCACTGCACATGGCAGTGTGGTGTGGTTTCATGGCAGGTTGTTAACCGGTTTGTGAAATACAATACTCCCGTTTACGGATAGAGGCGGCTAATCAACAGCAGCTGGTTTTAAACTAACATTTTGCCAGTTAATGTTAGGCTTGGGTGTCCTTAAAAAAAAAAAACACTTTCCCTCTGATAAACAGTTTGATTACATTCTCACATCATATGAGAGTTTATTTGCTCTCATATGAGAGTTTATTTGCTAAGTGTCTGAGTCCTCCACAACATTAGATCCACCTGGAAGAAAGTTTCAGTTTTGTTAAGAAGTGTTGATATTATTAAAATATGCCAAAATATAGTGTATTACAAAAATGTTCTTATACACAAATAGTAGAAACATGCTGGTAGCCACAGCTGATATGGGGAAACACGAGGTGGCTGGTGGCCTCTATGGGGCAGAACTCAAATTTATTTAGATCTATTTATTTATTTATTTTCGGTACAATAACCATGTGATCCGTGGCTTCTATACCACGGTGAACCGTTACACCTCTACCACTGAAAGCAAATCCAATCCAATACAACAGCTCTGCCACAAATTATACTTTGTCAAAATTTCCAGGTTTTGTGATAATTCTGTTTGTTGTGTTGCCACATTTGGTGGTAGTGGTGATGTACATGACAGCATTAATTTTAGGTGGTCCTGATATGTTCCCATGTACCCGGTATCGGCCATCTCTGGATAAAATATTAATTCATCTTATTGCATGCGCCATCTTTCAGTAATCAGACAAACTTATGTAGGATGACACACACGCACACACAGACAGACCACATAAACCCATCTTCATGATTAGTCATCCTTCCTCTGGCACACAACAGGGATCGCAGGAAGGAAGTTTATGTTACACAATGATGAAAAATATAGCGCACAGACACGCATGCACACGTACCTTGCCGTCCTGTGGTGTGTTGAGGATGTGCACAGCACTGGGCTTGACACCATTGGCCTTGGCCCTTCGGTACAGAGCGAAGCGGCTCTTTCTGCGCCCACGGTCTCCGTTTGGAAGGGAGCCATTGTAGCTGGAGGAAGAGAAACAGACACAAGAACATGAAGCAAAACATCTACTGAAGCAAACGAGTCATGTTTAAGTAATCTAGATTGGGCTGGAATACAACTCAGACGACATCTAGTTTATTGAGAAAGTCTAATTGTGTTAAAAACACAATTATCTTGTTTGCATACAGTATTTATCATATGTCATCACTTAAATGCCACTGAAGCTGCCAAGATGTCAGGAAAGATAATTGCAAGTAAAGCCTGAGCTCAATTAATTATATGCATCTTTATAGCAATACACTGCACATCCCTTTGAAATGAATCAGAGCAGCACATTCGGGCCACTTGTGATTCATATTAAACTGCTGAACCTCAGTGAGAAAGATAACCTGCACTTGATCTGACTCACTCAGCTTGTACTTAAGGCCCACATTCACTAAAGAGGAGCTCGCTCTTCATCTGACCTCTTACAACATAAAGCATCTTCGGCAGGACAGATTTATTTTCAACACACCAATGCCCAATTACATTAACCATAAAGACCTGAGTAAGTGGTCTGGAGAGGATTCTGAATTCTACTTTGAAGCTTTGTGTTCATTAACAGAGGCACATATGATACAGATTCTTCTTATTCCTCTTTAATAATGTAGCCCAGATCATGACTGTTTTATATTTCAGTGTCAACCTTTTAATGAAAATCCTGACATGTTAAGATATCAAATTTGTCCTCAATATTTTCTGAAGCTGAGCCGAATATCATTTTCACAGTTGAGTTCACAAAGGAGGCAGGGTGTAAGGATTTTTTTCCACTAATGAGTAGGACACGTTCCTTATTAAAAGCATTCAGAGGAAACCCTGCAGGCAAGACTCACAATTTTGACAATAACCATCTTCACGGTCTTCAAACTTGATAAGACCAGAGGCCATCTGGTCTTTTTTTCTTCTTACTTTTGGCCTTGCATTGAGTGCAAAAGGAACCACTGCCTAAGTTTTGAGTGTAGGTGTAGCTCTGACATGGTGATGGATTAACAAAAGGAATGAAAAAGGCGATTTGAGGGACACTGATCATAGGATGGTACATGGTCCCAGATGGACTGGGCTAAAGGTATTTCAGAAAGTGCTGATCTACTAGAATTATCCCACACAACCATCCCTAGGGTTTATAGAAAATGCTCTGAAAACAAAAGAATATCCAATAAGCAGCAGTTCTCTGGGATGAACTGTTAGGGGTGAAAAAGGTGAAAATGCCTCGTTGATGTCAGGGGTCAGAGGAGACTAGCCAGACTGCTACAATCACTCAAATAACTCATTATAACCGAGGTATGCGGAAAAGCATCTCTGCATGCATAACACGTTGAACCTTGAAGCAGCAGCAGCAGAAGACTACACTGGGTGCAACTCCTGTCAGCTAAGAGCGATTTGTGGTCTGATCCATTCATTTCACTTCTGTGTTGTTCTGTTTACTTCATAACTTGACAGTAGCTGCTAGCAGCAAAGCTAACATAGCATGGAGGAAGCTAACAGCAGAATGTTAGCAGTCTGGAGGCAGTTCATACCTGTGTACACAAACAGCTTCTAGCTAAGTTTTTTTTTTTTTACTTAACAGCAAACTGGGGTCAAATTGACATTATTGAAAATATCTGACAATGAAGATGCTGTCTCTCTCATTTACTTCTACTCTCATTAGATTCTGTCACAGACCATATCTAAGAAGCTAGACGGTTTAGTGTTATACTTGTTCATAAGCTTCCAATATACTTTTGGTAATATAACATCTCCTGTCAAGAGGACAGGAGGAGAGGAGGAAAAAGGAAAGTTGGGAAAGCTGTTTAAGTTGAGCCTGATGTTGTCTTACACATAAAATAATGATCCCAGTCTCTTCCACACACTTAGAAACACAACTTATAAATTTTACACTCGCATTGGATTGATTCTCAATAGTGGCAGATACCCACAGCCAAGGGATCGGATTGGAACTACTAGGAAAAGCTTGATCAGGCCATCCCTACCTTGAACATGACAATGAAATCAATTCAATTTTATTTATATAGCACCAAATCACAACAGCAGTTGTCTCAAGTCGCTTTACTCAAATGGCCTCCACAGTCACCAGAACTCAATCCAATCCAAAGAGCACCTTTTCGATGTGGTGGGAAAGGAGAGTCAGATCATGGATGTGCAGCCAAAAAATCTGCAGGAACAGTGTGATGGTATCATGCCAACATGGACCAAAATCTATAAGGAATGTTTACAGCACCTTGTTAAATCTTTAAATTTCCTAATTTTAAAGGTAAAATTAGGAAAAAAAATAGATTTGGTATTGAATTTAATATCAAAACCCACACAAATATCAACATTTATGGGCTGATTTCTGGAATAATTAAAGTCAAAAACTGCAAAATGCCTATTTGCCTGTATTTAATTTGCTGGAAAAAAAGAATGTAAACTGTCTTTGATGGTTAAATCTGTGAGTTTATCTAAGGGGAAGTTTGATGACATTACACATTTCTAATGAGTTATACTTCCATAAATCTCAGAACATAAATTTTCTGTGGGCAATAATCCGCATGTTAGAGCAGGGAAGGAAGCCAGCAAAGTGTTGCTGAGAAGATCAGGTATGTCACCTGGAACTACTTCAAACAGGGAACATTCACTTTTGATTTTTTTTTTTAATGTGAAAACCAATCACGGAACATGACTCAATGCTAACCTGCACTCTTCCTGGCCTGCTCTGTCAGTTCAAACTAAACTGTGACTAACAAGACAAAAACTGGCAGAGGAAACATGGACACACAAGGACAAAGCTTTGAGGGGTTTGGCCAAAAGGCAGACCACATACAACAGGGCAAAGGATAAGGGGGCGCAGGAGACAGAGAAAAGGTAGCAGGTTGACAAAAATGGAGACAGAAAAGCAGTCAGAAGCTATCACATGTATTAGATATAGAAACAAATAAAATGAAGGATGGGGCAAGGACGGGCAATGGAGAAAGGAGGGCTGAAAGATCACGCAAAGCAGAAGGTTGAGGGGAAAGGCCAGAGGGAGAGCAACTCTTTAAGATACTTTTGTGGGCAGTTCAGACCTGCATCGCAAATGTGCACACATCATAAAGCACTATATGAAATATTCACTCCTTCTGCCCCCCAACACAGGGTTTATTTTCGTTGAGGGCAAGCCACCAAGGAGGCCCGCCTCTATGAAAATCAGCACTCAGCAAAACACTGAAAGGCCAGCTAGAGTAGGGGCTGGGTGAGAGACAGAGGAATGCGACAGAGACCATATTGAGATAAGTTAAGAAGAAGAATAGAAAGGTGTGAGGTAAATGCACAGAGAGGACAAGTGGGTGTTCACATAGTGATTAGAGTGGGTTGCTGGACGGGGCAGCACAGTACATGGTGTCCAGGATAACTAAGGTGACAAGCGATAGCAGGCATCCAGCCCCTGCAAAGATCACATGGCCTGCAGTGAAGTAGACATCGACCACATGGGGCATGGGATCATCAAAGCTGACATATGCAAAGCCAAACCACAGCTGCATAAAACAGGCCAGAAAATTATGAAATCTGACAGGAAGCAATAAAAAATATAACCTGATCTCACACCTCCTGCTTGCAGGCAAAATTAGCTGCTGTATGTTTGAGAGCAACAAATCTGACAATCCAGATATTATACCCCTATTATCATCCATGTAATAAAACAAATATTAACAATATTATTGTACCATCTACAACTGCAATCAGGTAGTGGCACTGGAAGACAGTCTTTCAGTTATATCTGTCATCCCTTGCCTGTCAGCCCTTATTCAAAACCACAGAGAGGCAATCACTCCTACAGGGCATGATCAAAACCAACCCTCAGTCACTACAGTTTTGAAAGTGAGCTAATACAAATGCATTTTCAGCCCCCATGGAGGCACATTTCAGCACACAATGCAGAGCACACTGGTGTCCAAGTTCCAAAGCCAAAAAAAAAAAAAATCTCAAAATAGGCATTCAGTTCTCACAGCCTTACTCTGATGTGAGCGCGTAAAGGGCTACTGTGTTCAAACAGACGCTAATCAGTATTCTGATGCAGGCGGGCTACAGCCTCCTCACTCCGTGTTCAGCTGGAGGGGAAGAGATAGGCCATTAGGTCAGTTATCTCTGGCATACACAGGAAGCTCTGCAGGGCAAAAGGGAGGCCTGTGTAAGCCTGTATATATATGATTGTATATATCTGTGTTGTGATATTTCTGGTCCTTGCAGACCATGCAGAGTGGAGCTGTAGGGCTGGAAATGCTGTGGAAGCTGGTGGCTGTCATCAGCACATCCTGCCCACTGTGTACTTGTGTGCGCTGGTGACGTAGAAGGGCTTTTCTCCTGCTGCTGCTGCTCCTCCTCCTCCTCCCTTCCTTCCTCCCTCCCTCCCTCCCTGGCATGGACGGTCATCTGGCTGAGACGTTTTATTAATTAGTAATACCAGACGAGAGAGAAACTATGACTGTGAATATGAGCAAAACGCATTTTTCAGACGATGCTGTTCTCCTCCGTGCTACTTTTAGCAAGCACTGATCCAGCAAAGTATGACATCATTGGGATTTTCAGGTCTGAGCGATCCAGCGCTGCCACTACAACCATTGATGAAAAAGCGGCTACATCCGTAGTAGCCTTATGTAGTATGGCCACAGCAGATGTTGCACCTTAACACTTATACATGATGGGGAACCTAAGCGGTGCCATAGTTGCAGATAATATGCTTTAAAAACTTACTTTTTAACATTACTACACAGCTAGGCTGGCGGTGAAAACGACGGGCAACGTACCATAAATGAGAAATACGCTAAAATGCCTTACTACTATCGATTTAATATCCCTGAAACAACCGTAAGGGCGATACATCTTGTAAAAGCAGTGGATTAAAGCTGAACTCGCACGTCATCTGCTGGGTTATTGTGCTGATGGAACCGCTACATATTTAAATGTTAATTTGCCGCTTGGAGCTGTTCTCCAAACGATATTTTACTCTAGCTTAAGGTTTTAAAAGACTTACCCCAAAATGACCAATTCGCCGTATTTTACCGGGTCTTTAACGGGCACATCATCATCTCCGTCTTTTTTCGGTGAATTCATCAGACTGGACTGGTCCAGAAGGGGGGAGAAAACGCGTCCAATTGCAATAGTGGTGAGATAAAATAATGCTAACACACTCGAAACTATAAGGAAGTGGTTTCAGTTGTAGTCTACCAAAGTTTGGGCACTGTTGGGCAAAGTTTTTCCAGACTTCTAGATGTTTTTTTCATTGTTTTAATCCGGTGAAGGGGCATCTTTTCGTGGCTTTAATGCTAGTGTGTAGCTAGTTTGTATCGCGACAAATCAGTTCAGTAGCAGTGGATACAACAACGGCTAACGGTAGGGAGTGGGGCGTACCATAAATTGCGGGGAGGGGGTATCATTCAGAACATATGTCGAACCATTTGATAAAATGTACTTCTGTTGGGAAGAATGTGCGACTACTCAATTTTAAAATATCTTTAAGCACGCGGTAAACACTTTATGTACAATTATGAGAAAAATAAATCAAGTTCAGCATTTAAAACGTAAAAGTACTCTGGACGCACCCTCCTGTGGAACAAGAAATGGATGCATCCGGGATGTGAAGCTGGCTCCCCCCGATAGAATAAAATTAGGCATTTCGAAATTCACAGGAAGTACCCGCATCCCCCTGCCATTCAGAGGGGTTAGTGTATTTAAAGTAATATACTACCTCACTGGATTTTTTATTTCATGGCATGGTCAACCAAAATGCTGATCTAATAGGTCATTATTCAGTCTGACGTAAGGAGGAGCTCCGGGGGGTGTGGTGGTGTAGCTAAGATGTGGGTCACCACTGCGCCCCCCCCCCCTGCATTTCATGTGGGAGTCAGGAGACGGATGTAGGCCGGCTGGAACCCACGCGTGCATCTCTTTCGCTCTGTTGTAAGGCATCATGTTGTGACCACATGAGGGCAGTGCACTTGTTAAATACAACTTTCCAGTCAGTGAAGTTTACAAGTTTCATTTTTTGGGACTAATTTTTATGTTTAAATATTAGTTCTACTTGTCTATTTACACTTACTCTAGCAAGTAATAATAAATGAACGGCTGAGGTTAGATTTGACACATTTTCCCTCCAACATATGAAAGCAAAACCTTTGCTGCAAGGTTTTTGAACTAAAGCCTCTACAGTCTCCACAGCAGCATGGCTGTCTGTGTCCCTTTTTATGTTCTGACTGACCGGTGTAACATGTAGCAGCTTGCAGGCACATTGCAAAGAGACACTATAGCATTCTCCATGACTCTGCACTGTGTTGCAATGTTGGCCATTGTCACTGGGTATGTGGGGATGGCAGTAAAACATTTGCATGTACAAATTTACAGATCTTAACATGTTTGCTATGATAATCGTTTCAAAATGGAAATGATCATGCACTCAGTTACACATTGCAGTACCTCATGCTGTTGATGACTTTCTAAGGGGTAATGACTCGTGAATGAGCTTCGGAATTAACCAACTCAAACAGCCACACCCTTATTTCATAAATGACAGCCCACTACAGTCACGGGATAACTTATCAACTAACTTGGAACACTGAGTCATCTCTTGTATACTCTGTATGAGTATAACCTCCAGCATACTTTTCTTCTGAGATACAAAGTAGAAACTGGATAGACCAGATGTGCATGCCTCTCTGTGTGTGTGTGTGTTTGTGCATGTTTCAGTAAGTGTGAGTTTCTGTCTTTCCCATCCTTGGGATTAAGGTCACACCCTCCTCAGTCTCTCCTGCCATCTCTCCCAAATTCCCCACCTCTTCCTTCTGCTTTCTCCTTTCTGTCTGCCTGTCCCTGTCCCTGTTTGGCTGAGTTTCACTATTAAACTAGAAAATATTTTTGTACTGATCCTCACTGCTCCTTTTAATTTACATAGTTTGTGGTTGTAATAATCTAGCAGCGGGACAAAGATCCAATTTGGGCTGTCAGGATTATTTACTTGCCATCTTTTAACTAGAAATTTAAGGAATGCTTTGAATGAATATAACCCCAATCCATGTCTGGTAGGCTGTATGTGTTTAATGATTATGTAGTAATCCCCATCTGAGTGTTTTATCTTTTCATTGAAGTCTTACAACAATTTCAGCAACAGAACAGTAGGAGGGATTCATCAGTGTTAAAGGATACTGCAGAACAGATGTTTGTTGTCACGTAGCGAGCTGAAAAGGGACTCTGTTAGTTAACTGTCTCGTCCACGCCATCATTCTGCTGCCACAAATAGAAGAGGAAACAGCAGAGGCTGTCTGTGCATGATGTCATTAGTTCTGTCATTAGTTCTGTCACAGTCGATGTAGACAGACTGAACTAATTTGACAGATTGGACATGGCACTTTTGATTGACAGCCACTTTGGATCATCAATCAGACAAATTGTCATGGCTTATTCACAGTGTGCAGTCTCGCCTGCTGTTTTATTTTTACATTTTATTTTTATTTACAGTTCACAAAATATAAAGAAGAAGTCCAATATTACAATATAATTTGTGTCACCTACACTGGGGATATTTGTCTGTGTTGTGTGCGTAACACGATGTTAGCAGGCAGACTTGTTGGTTTACGCAAGTTACCAGACACCATATTTGGTAAGCAAATCACAGGCCAGCCTAATTGTGAACATGTGAAGTGTATTACTTCCGCTATTCTTCTTGAGCTTTTGGCAGGCTGTAGGGGAGGCCACTGAATATTTAGAAGAGGATGTTTGTGTAGAAGAAACACCAGTATGAACTATTTTGGAGTAAATCTATTTTTCTGTGTTCCAAATATCAGTGACTCTCAAACTAAGTACATAATAACCAATAATAGATAAATGGTTACAGGTTCAAGGATAAATCAAATTATTAAAAAAAGACTAGAGAAATAGATTAGAAAAATCCCCATTTAAATACACCTTTATACTTAGAGGCCACTTTATGTATATCTGTTCAACTGCTTGTTAACACAGATATCTAATCAGCCAATCAGCAGCACCTCGATGCATTTAGGCATGTAGATGTAGTCAAAATGTCCTGTTGAAATTCAAATTGAGCATCAGAATGGGGAAGAAAGGTGATTTAAGTGACTTTGATTGTGGCATGGTTGTTGGTGCCTGATGGGGTGGTTTGAGCATTTACTGGGATTTTCCCACACAGCCATCTGTAGGGTTTATAAAAGAATGGTCTGAAAAGGAGAAAATATCCAGTAAGCAGCAGTTCTCTGGATAAAAATGCCTTGTTGATGCCAGAGGAGAATATCCAGACTGCTTCCAGCTGATGGGAAGGCAACAATAACTCAAATAGCCACACATTACACCCAAGGGCATGCAGAAGAGCATCGCTGAATGTACAATGCAGCAGAAGACCACACTGGGTGTCAGCTAAGAACTGGAAACTGAGGCTACAATTAACACATGCTCACCAAAATTGGACAACAGAAGACTGAAAAAAACACTGCCTGGTTTGATGAGTCTCAGTTTCTGCTGCGACATTCAGATGGTAGGGTCAGAATCTGGCGTAAACAACATGAAAGTATGGATCCATCCTGCCTTCTAGCAATGGTTCACACTGTTCCTGATGGTGTAATAGTGTGGAGGATATTTTCTTGGCACACTTTCAGCATTGCTTAAATGCCACAGCCTACCTGAGAATCGGTGCTGAAGGTAAAAGGCTGCCCAAACCAGCACGATGTACCTAACAAAGTGTCCAGCGAGTGTATATGTACAAAAATATACTTGTGTTTTGAATCAGAAGCCCAATTCTCATAGCTCGGGATGCAACTTATGTTTCCATGATTTATACCCAGCATGCATTTAGTTGGTGCTGATCTAAAAAAAATAGGTTAACCAGTATTAGCAGAATGGTAAGTAAGAGATGGAAGTCAAGACAATTTAGACCACTTATGTGACCCAGCCATCTGCTGTTGAGTCTCTTTGTCAATGTTGCCATAGCGATGTGAGCAAACAAAGGAAAGGTATTTCTGTCATTAAGCGACCCCATTTTCCTGGTGTGTCGTAAAAACTTTGAGGGGCTGGTGAAGCAGAGCCCTAAGCACCTGAAACATTTGGAAATAATGTACACCAAACACAGTGACCACAATACAATACAATACAACTGCAATAAATTAATCCTTTCATGAGCTGTTAAATGTATTCATGTGTGCTTGTCATCCCTTGTAACAGTGTCCTGTGCACAAGTGCACACATGCCTGCTGGGTGGGTGTGTGTGCGCGTCTGTGTGAAAAAGACACTGCACCCCTTTTACTTGATGAGGAGGCCATTTCCAGCAGAGCTGACATGATACTGCAGATGGCTCAGCATATTCCTGTTCTCTGTGAGAGCACAAATACACACCAGGCAGGGCTGGTGATTTTGCCCCCCCCCCCCGAGCAAGACTAATTTCATACACAAGCAGGTTTGTTGCAAAATAGTGAAAGCAACCATAATTATAAAGCTTGATATACACTGTATAGCTTTATCAGGCTGTCATAGATATGTGGAGTTAGTTAAAAAAAAAAGCATATTTTTTAAAGCAGCTGGTTCACAGCGTTAAATTGAGCAAGACAAAGAAAGATTATGCAGGATCATGTGACAAACGAGAGATAAGGAAGTCATTGAGGACCTTCATAGAAACAAATCATAGCTAAAGATGGACCAAATAAATCTGCTATGCATGTGACAGGATTAACCTTTGAAGTCAGTGAGTTAGGCAATCCACATTCCAGCACTTTAGTTAGAGTATTTTATTAAATCATGACACGCAAAGGGAAAAAACAAATGCAACATTTGCAAGGAGAACCATAATGTTAACCCAAATAAGAAGAGGAATGAAACACTTGCGATCTACACAGTCAGCCACAACAATTAAACCACCAACCAAATATTGCGTCTGCCACCATGTACCGCTATAAACTAGATCTGTCGTGTGAGGTTCCATTTGTGTTAAAACTATTCACGAAACATTTCTGGAGGTCTTTTCAACCTTAAATTGTACTTCAGTTGTGACAAATATATTTTTGGGAAACAGGCAGCTTGTATCAGATGCACATCTGACACCTGATTTTCCAGGGTCATTGCAACTTTACCACGATCATCTCGTTGCACTTCCTCTCGTTTGGCTATGTGGTCCCAATGTGTCATTTGACTAAAAACGCACAGATAACATCTTGTCACATGATCTGCCAACATAGACAGGGATTTGTGAACAGAATTTTAGCACAAATGGAAGCCCACCTGTCAGTGTCAGACATGAACGTGGGACCTCTGGGGTTGCCCTTTGTTGCCTGTCACAGTTTGCAACAGATCCTTTGCATCTTGTCGGTTGTATGTAGCTCCCTCAGTGTGATCGGGCCCATATTGGCATGCCATGTGCTTGCTCAGTCTGGAAGGTGTAGAGGAAGGAGCAATTCTTTGTGCACTTACTGAGCAATTTTTGTATACACTGCAGTGTTGGGGAGGCTGCAGCCATCAGGGGGTGATGTCGCCATACGTGGTTTGCCTTGCCTCAAACATTGTTTACTGTCTATGCCCATGTAACATCTTAAAGACAGAATGCAGCAGAACTTTGCACTGTGGTGACAATGATCAGTGCTGTTCACTTATCTGGCAGCGGTTTTAATGTTGGGGCTAATCCGTGTACAAACTCAGTGAGTCACAGAGCTATAATACTGCACTTATGCTGCAACTTTAACACTGACAGGTGAGCCGAGAAAGCAGCTTTCAGTACACTGACTCCTTAAAAAAAAAAAAAAAAAATCATGGAGCACCTGCCAACAACCTGCCATACATGTACATGACCCAAGCACACAGACTAAACACACAGCTGCTGGTGTGTGAGCTATGCTGAGTGCTCCACTTGAAAGGAGGTGGCTCTTCAGACAGATCATTAGTAAGAGCCAGTGGGGAGGCTGTGTGTGGTGGGTTTATTTTGGGATTTAGTGCTGAGTGTTATTTAGGGATGAACATTGTATTGGTGACTCTACTTCTGTGTTTGCATAAGTGGGTGGTTGACAATATGCACCACAAAGAGCGAGTGAGAGAGAGACATTTAGCGTAATTGGCTCCCTGTTCAGTGTGTGACAGTAACCCGGGATTATTATGTCTCATTACCACAGGTTTTAGAGGACGCGTGAAGGCACAGCAACACTTGTCGATTGTTTGATCAATTCTTAAAAAGCAGTAGCAGGAGAGAATTAGGTCAGAGGGAAACTGCTGGTTACATTTTTGTGCCCAAACCCAGATTCAAAACAATCAGGGTTTCACAACAGAAAATACAACAGCAAGACAGCCGGAGTAATTGCAGTGCTGTTTAACAGACGCATCATTTAGTTCATAATAACAATAATTTGATGCTGCATTAAGTGTTTTATTTATAGAACTTGCAGCCACGTCTGTTGTTATCACGTCTACACTACTCTACTACTCTTTTTCTTTATCGGAATTTGTCCATCTGTTGCTGAGGTGTGCCATGTGTCACACAGGAAGGTTGCAGCATATCAGTTCCTGTCACAAACGAAAAACGCAAGCCTACGTTTACCCATCAGTTTGTCAGTCTTAATCTATGGAGGCATTAGAAAATCACTTCCTGTTATGTATTTGATGTTTTTTCTGCTGAAATGAGACAAGTAGTAATCAGATAGGTTTTCATTGATGTATTGAAAAAAAAAAACTTTGAAAACAATTGCAACAATGAAATATTAAAATCCAGCGTGAATATGCTGTGAACAAGATTGGCAGATTGGTTATTTAGGCTGGCTTTTCACGGTTTTAGTAAAAATAAGTTTCTCTACCGCTTCTTATTCCTCTATTTCACAGGATTTGGTGAGAAAAAAAAAAGTTGCCATTATTTACATCTGTGAGCTTGAATCTTTGCTGCAGCACAAGGTTGTAGCAGCTCACATCCTCTCCCACTGCACAGCTTCTTTGCCAAATGCAAAAACAGGCCCTGGGCTCCCTATAATTATTAGCACATTGTCCAAGGCAGAGGGAAATGCAATGTGCAACAGATTCTCAAGAGCTTACAACTGCCTGGAAGCTGAATGTCACTCTGCATGCTGCTTTAACAGGGCTATTTAAACAGGCCCCATGACAACCAAGACACTGACACCTTCTGAGCTTAAAGCCCCATTTGGTGTGTCAGGATTTGGGGATTTTGTTCTGCAGGAAATGCCCGTCAATAGAACTGCAGGTAATAATTCAATCAAAAGACAAAGAAGACAATTATCCAGGCTTGATACTGATCCCTGACGAGTTAGTGGTCACTGGGTGGTAAAGTCAAAGGCATACAGGGATATGATTGAATACAATGTCCTTGGCTAAAAAGAGGCACTGAAAGTTCAAGGCTCAAGGGATAGGGCTGTGACAGCTGAACAAATGGCTGAACAGTAGTTTCCTTACTTAAATGATCCTTGCATGTGGTGACCATCAGCAGTACCTTAAGAAGATACAGCACATTTTTATGTAAAACCTCAATTATTAAATATATTAAAGTATAATTACACCCTACATTCCTGCACGCATCTATACCTAGACAATCAAAACACATTTGTACAATCACAAAGAGAAACAGTTGAAGGGCTTTACTTGGCCTCTGACTCTTTAAGCAAAGTGAGCATACCCTTGTCAAAGCTCGCCAGCTCTATGGAAACAGCTGTGGGAGGATACAGACAGTGAGCGCCTGAGGTGTGAGTGCAGCAACACGTCGGCTCAGAACTTGTGTAGCACGAGTGTGTGTCACATGAAATTAACTTAAACATAACCCATTCCTGTACTGCAGTTAGCAAGCAGGGCAAGAATTACAGTAGCACGCAACGCACTGACTGCCGAATCAGCACTGAACAAGCAGGTGAATACATCTTAGAAAGCACAAGACTGTTTGTTGATCGTGTAAGTTCACGAGCTACAGACCTGTCAGTGATGGCTTGTGTATTTGATGGTTTCTTGCTCAGTGGAATGAAGAACTGAAGTGTGATTGAAATCAAAGAGGAACGCCTGAATAAACAAATGACAGAACTGCCAATGAGCTCTGTTTTTAAAGTATTGTTTGAAACCACCCCCTTCTCAGGCATACAATAGTCTAGTCAACACCCCCCCACCCTGTCACATACAATGGCAGTGCTCCGGACAAAACAACTGAACACACAAGAAAATGAAACAGGACTGCAGAGCGGTATGAGTGCACGAAGGCTGCGTGAGTGCAGCTGTTCTCACTAAGGCAGGAACAGCCAGGAACAAGAAAAAAAAATGAAATCATTGAACTGATTTAAATAATAGTCCTAAAGCCTGTCCTTTAAGTGAGCGCCACAGGTGAGCCTGACAGCATTTGACACCAGCCAATATGTGCAGTGCATCTGCTGCTGAGTGCTGTGACAGCTGTACAAAAGGCCTTTGACATGTGCAGCACAATTAACTGCCTCGGCGCTGATGTAACATCAGGAACTGTTTCAAAACGCTCTCCCCCCCTCTCCACATTTCCTCCCATTGAGACCTCTTGAGAAAGGCATTTTGTGGATTTCACTTTATAATGTCCACAATGAGAGTCGTGAATGGAAAAATCATAAGCAAACAAGATCACGCTTGACAGTGCCGGGGAACTGCCCTCGAATGTTCAAACAAAGTGGTTTCAGTACAACAGCGTGCTCTAAAAGGCCAGAGCACGGCAGCAGTTTCAGGAGAGATAGTCTGTCCCATTTGTGCGTCTATCTCACTGTCCTTCGTGCTGGACACATCACGTGTGTGCTTTCGACACAGCAACGGGTCAAACTTCGAATCAACAGTTGCAGAACAAACAGCTCATGGGCAAACAGAGCAAATGCAGATAAATAGCAAAAATTCCTGCACAGAAATTCCTGGACTCACTTCTCTGAATATTTTTACAGTGACATAGTTGGGAATACCAGAATACCTTCACTGTGCCAGCTTTTAAGGAAGTTACTATCCTCCTGATGTTTAGAAACTTTAAAAAAAATTTTTACACCAGTTACAGAATTTCACCTGGTTGTTGTTGCTGCAGTTCAACCTGTTTTCATTCAGACATTCACTCCTTAACCACCAATTTCCATGACAACAGTCTTCTTCTTTCAAAGCATTTCCTGACTTCACACAGTGATGTCACTGCCCACAAGTCACACCCTCCTCTTCTGGTGCGTTGAGAGGAACCTGACCTCCCAGACGCAGCCATATCCCTTCTTTCTACGCAGTGGAAACACACGTGAAGGTCTCTGCTGCGATATACAGCGAGCAGGTGAAAGCATGGCTTTGAAATGGTGACCTGATCTCAGATGCGTGCCTCGGGGCAGCTCGCTTACTCAAGGCCAAATGCCAGGGTGGTAAAGATCTTTTGCTAGGCTGACTGAGTAACCTCAGTAGCTGCACAAGCGCAGAGAAAGACGCTGCCCATTAAAAAAACAAAACAAAACAAAAAAATGCAGCATCAAAAAATAAATAAATAAAACACTGTACTTGTGGTAAATTTTTCAGCAGAATCTTGAGCAGAAAATATGTAATTTCCTCATTAAAGTGATTCAGATTCTTAGTATCGCTCACCTTTGTGAATTCAGCACCCTGATGACCAAAGGGAAACTTAAAGACTTGTGGCAAAGCACGGTTTACCTGACAATCACTTCTCTGAAACTAGAGATCTCATCATTTATTCACAGCAAATGACTCACGCACATGCAAAAGGAGAAAGGAAACGGGCTGAGCCTCACTTCACTTCACATTCGTTCTAGTTTCTTTTAGTCACTATAACGCTCCGAAGCTCTCATTTCCTCTTTTATGAACTTTTTTTTTATTTTTTTAAGCCCTGTGAGTGAAACATTACTTTTGCTACGGTAGCAGCTGCTCATTGAAAAGTCATCACTTCCGTACTGATCTGGATATATTTTTTTTATTATTTCATCAGCATAGCAAAAGAAAAGGAAAAGAAATAAAACAGCGGCATCTGGGAAGCGTTAACAGAATAGTCGATCTGTGTTTGCAGGACCACACGGGCTGATGATGATTTGAAAAAAAAAATTAAGAAAAGAAGAAGAAGGGGTTGCAGTCTCTGAAGCACCTGCACTGGAGGTGGTGATGGTGGATGGGGGGGTGGGGTGGGGGGTGGACTTGGTCAACACTTGCTGGGGTCCAAAAGTCAGTTACAGAGAGTAAAAATGTGCACAGCCAGCTCGCTGCTAACCAACCCCTCCTCCCTCCCTCCCACCCTCCCACAGTGCAAACTCAGCAGCTGAGTAAACCTCCTGCTGTCTCGATTTCGGGGACACCTGTAAACTCGGGTCCCGTCCTAAGGCGGCCGAAAACTACAAATACTCAACAGTAACGGAAGCTCGAGAGGAAATGATAAGACTGGTGGTAACAGATTCTGACCCTGAAACAACAAAAATATATATCCATATCACAGTGTGTGTGAATGTCGAGCGTCCACATAGTGTCTTTCAAACAAACCGCCACAGCAGACGTTATGGATGGAATCACTGCACATGAAATAAGCACTAACGCATGTCCTCATTCATCCCGATACAATCAATTATGAAAGGAGGTCCTAACATATCCATAATACACATTCTTACACATTATAGAGGCCGCTTCAGCCACGAAGGTGATATGCTGATGTGGTAGGCAATGCTTTTTCCTTTTTTTTTTTTTTGGACTTTCCCCCCATCCTTTGTATATGTAGCCAGGGTCATGACTGAGAGAATACTGAATGAGAGCTAAGCATGGGACAAAACTATAAATGTGTGTCCCATAGTCCCCTAAAAAGGAAATTATACAAAAAGGAGGTAAAAAATAAAGAATTTGCAGTAAAAGAAAGCTTACTGTATATTTAAACAGTGCTGGTTATACAGAGTGTGAACCAAAGCAAGCTACAAAAAAGCCAAGAATTTTTTTTTTTTGTTTTGCTTAAATGAAATCTGTGGTTATAGTGACATCATTATCAAAAAAAAAGAAAAAGAAAACTAGAAGTAGTTGCTACCCTCTTTGATACATACTCAGCAGAGAGGTCATGGTATTAATTGCTTCTGATTGCATGTTTTTTTACTTCTTTTTTTTTCCCCATTCTCAGCTACTTCTTTTGCCTCCAAGTGTCCAGGCTGGTGAGAAGGGAGGGGAACACTAAGACTTATAATTTGAGGTAAGCCAGGTCAGGCCCTCGTAAAGTCCATCCCCTGTCGTCGCACATGAAGGTTGAACGTACCAATTCCTATCTCTGATCCGGGTCAGGCCCAGCTTCTCCTGAATCTCGTGGGGTTTCATGGCATCTGGGAGGTCTTGCTTGTTGGCAAAGATCAGGATGATGGCGTCCCTCATCTCCCGGTCGTTGATGATTCGATGGAGCTCCTGCCTCGCCTCGTCGATCCTGTCCCTGTCGGCACAGTCCACCACAAAAATGAGGCCTTGGGTGCCTGTGTAGTAATGTCTCCAGAGCGGCCTGATCTTATCTTGTCCTCCCACATCCCAGACGTTGAACTTCACATTCTTATAGGTGACGGTCTCCACATTGAAACCGACGGTGGGGATGGTGGTGACCGACTGTCCTAACTTCAGCTTGTACAGGATGGTAGTTTTCCCAGCAGCATCAAGTCCAAGCATCAATATTCTCATCTCCTTGTTGCCAAAGATCTTTGAAAGCATTTTCCCCATCTTGTTTTATGTTCATAAATACTTCTTTAGAAGATATAGTGAAACTTCTCCAATGAGAAGAAAATAGGTTGGTTTTCTTAATACCACTGAGAAGTTACAGTTTCACTGTGTTGCTACAAAAAGTCCCCCACGTGATGGCAGCGGTGGGTTGACACAAGTGTCAATGTTCAAAAGGTGGTGTCTTTCAAGTTTGTACAGTACAGTTAGCTGGTCTATGGTGATCTGACCTGAGCATTCAGCAGAAGCAGTACGTATGGAGCCCTCACAGATTTGAGGGGGGGTCTATTTTCATGATCCAATGGCCTTCGATGTAAGAAGGGGAAAAAAAGATATGTTTCAAAGTCGCCTTTGAGCACAGACTTCCGTCAAAAACCGCATTTCGAGTTCTTTTTCGCCTTTCGAAATCCTGTTGCTCTCAGTGGAGCCGGACCTGACACAAAGTAGTGCCTTCTCAACAGTAAGCGGACTATACAAATCAGGCCCAGTTCAAAGCCCGGGGGTTCCCACTTCCTCCTTGGCTGCCGGCTGTCCACAATTGGCCTTAGCTAATTCCAGGCAGTGAATTTTCAAAGCACGGCGATTTTCTTATTAAACCGCCTAAATTAAACCTCTCCGGTCCGTTTCTGCGCCGGGACATCCAGAGGAAGAGCGCTCAAAAGGTCATTGATTCATCCGACTTTCTTCTCTTCCCCCTGTGACACAGGAGCGGTCCAGAGAAGGGAGGGGTGTTAGTACAGAGGACAACTTTGGATCCGAAAAAAATACTCTCTCTGCACACAGAAAAGCAGTATGATACGGATAAAATGAAGAAGGCGGTAAATACTTACGTCTGCGGCAATCACCCCCCTGTCCCCGGACCGTTTCTCCCCGCTCTTGCCGCTCTCCGTCTCTCTCTTCCTCCCTCTCTCTAGCCGTTCAGTCACAGCGGTGGCGGTGCTGTGTTACCGGAAAAGGTGCGGACCCAGATCAGCCGCCACTTCCTCTACACCGCTCACACACACTACTGATGCATTCGGGGACTGCCTCGGAGCTCAGAATCCTGAATATATTAAAAACAAAAGAACACAAGGGTGGTGCACAGAGACTCAGCGGGAATAAACCTGACCTGGCCGAACACCTACTCACATATAACAGTTACCCAGTAATTAAATTAGGTAATTAAGATACAAATAATAATCATTTCTCTTTATTAGCTAACTTAAAAAAAGTGTCAGTTTATTGATTTGTTAAAGTTATACACTGACACTGTAAACGTCTAAAATCCACGCTCTGTACAAACCGCTGTGGACGTTGGAAATACGCACCCTTCGCTTGGATTTAAAAAAATCCGACTGCCTACAAAGGCATCACACGCCATTTCGCATGCGCGCTCAGAAAAAAAGAACTGCAGGCCGGTCCATTAGGCGCTAACGCTGACGCCATTTGGGCGTTCATTATGGATATAATCACCTCTACTTTAACGTACCGCAATGAAAACGCGCAAGACTGCACATGTGAAATGTCATGATTTAGCGGGCCCGTTGGTCTCAGGAGAGGGTTTAGGGTCGGGCCTTTCTAACATGTCTTACCATTCATTTAAACAGTTCGTGTATTATTAGTCTGTGACGTGGAGAATGTGAGTGAGCAGGGCGGGGGGAAGCATTACTTGACACCAGCTTATTAATTTAGACTGTCTAAAGAAGGACACGGTCAGTATAATAAGTGAGCTCGTGTATATTGCGATAAGATATTATGACACGTGATTCTAATATCATAAAATAGTTATGTTGGTGGACACAAGCCTTATGCACAAAGAACGCTATACAAGTCTATTTGAAAGGGGTTTAAACTTGAGATTTTACTAAGTCACCTCACCTTTTTTGTTGTTGTTGTTGTACCTACCAATATAAAAATCTATTTTTACTGTTCTTGGTTTCTTAGAAGTTAGATTTAAACAAAAATGTCACTAAGGTGATAAAATGACTGGCTGTATAAAAGTAAAAGCCATAGTTTTAAAAGATTTAGCCAAATCTAGGATATCAAATACCGTTCCATACTCGGAGGGACAAACATTCATGATAACGATCTCTGAAATTGTTGTGTAATTCCAACAGAGGCGAGGCAGTTGAATAACAAACATGCCAATGTGCAGCACAAATTGGCAACACATGCTGATCTGCCACAATAATATAACCACTGAGAGATTAAAATGGTAATATAACAGGACAGGGTCATAGCATGTCCAAAACGGCAGGTCACTTTGGATCTGTGAAGTCTACAAATCCAACAGTAAAGTACCAAACTTAGCTGACTTTAATGGCCTGCTGCCGCTTGCAGAAACTCCAGTGATTAATTAGTTTAGTGATATATTTAATAAAAGTAAATGCTGTAATAAATACAACAGAAGCAACATACAAAACGTAATTCTGTACTTTGTTGGAGGTTGTTTTGGGATTTGGTGTATGGAAGAATAAACGGTATGAAGCTCAGTTGACTGGAAATGTATGCTGTTTTATTAATAAAGTTAAAGAGATTTACTTGTAATATATTCTGCAAAAGACAAAGAGACTGAGACCTGATATTTAATATTCAGTTTTGTGGTGTTTTGTTGGGAGGAAAAAGCAAGATGTCATCTATTCTTTGTCAGTTTCTTGTGTGAATTCTTATGTCAGTGTGTGCACACTAAAATATTTAGGGTTTATGCGCAGCACTTTAAACAGGAAATATGGGCAGATGAACAATGGAAAAAGCATAGTTTTTGTAAAAAATTATTTGTGACTATTGGAGGAAGTCATAAAAAACTATAAGCTGCCTCCAAACCTTTTTTCCCCCCCCAAGACATCAAGAATCGAGAATAAAACAAAAACTGCGAAATAAATTAAATGAACTGTTTCTTTCTTGATTAAACCTCTTGTTCTAATCTCGCGACATTTGCACGCTAATAATGAAAAAACAAACAAACAAAAAACATAAGTTAAAAAAAAATCTTTGAGAAAAGTATCTGTAGCGCGCGCAGCACGCCGCTGGTGGGTGGTGTTCGAGTGGGCATGCGCAGACGCTCCCTGTCTTCTTCCTCCAAGTTAAGAATGGTGAGCGAAACGCGCCTGCCCGCAGTACTGTAGATAAAGTGAATCCAAAAAGCTGCAATCAAGTCCACGGGGGTGAGTAAATTTGCGTTAAATACACTGATAAGGTTTTCAAACGTATTATTATTCGTGAATTTTGTATGATCTGATTAGTAATGAATTCAACATTTGCTTGAAACGCTGGTGTTGAAACAGCCAGCATTAGCCGGTTAGCTAACGTGGCGCTGCTGGTACAGACTATTACCTGGAGGTGGAACCAAATGCATTGCATGCAGTGGCTCTAGTTACGGGGTATTTAGCAGTTTTGTAATAGCTGTTGTTTAAAATTTGCTACAGACGTATAGAATATGTGAAAAATGTAGCTGCTGTGAGTTTGCCTTAGGACGTATTCGGTAAGAAGCGCTTACACGAAACAAAGTCCGACCTGTGCTCACGGCAGTGCGGGAATAGACGGGCGCAAGGCCCAACTTGTGATTGAACTTTGGCCATGGAAACAACCTCTCGGCAACAACATGGCCTCAAGAAGCAAACGAGGCTAAATGTACTTGATTTTGAGGGAAATATAACATTTTTTAAAACTGTAATATTATAGTATTAAGGTAGCTAAGCTGGAGGTTATGCGTAAGCAACCGAGCATGCGGGCGAATTATTTTTAGTAGGTAGGTAAATCAGGACTTAAGCTCAGGCTGGCACCGGTTTAATGTTAGCACAAGGAAGTATCCTGTTGCACTAGCTGCTGCTTCTACCAGGGGTTACCATTTTTAGTTGTAAAGGAAGTGAATTTTTTTAATGTCTGAAACTTAAAAACACGCCTCGTGTTGCATCAGGATTATAAAGGTATCACTTTATTTATCAAGGCTTCATGGCAAGTTTTTTCGAGAAAATGCAGCTCGGCGTCAAAGCGGTTTTGGAAAATTCGTTATCAGAGCTCAACTGTGGCACATAGTGAGTTCTCATTTAAAAGCTTATCGCGCGTTTGTTTTTAATTGTTCTTCGTGTAACTACAGCTCATATCGTGATATTTCTTATGCTCAATTTATAATTAACTTTAAATTGTATTTTGTGCTATTCTAACTGGTATTTATTTTAATAAACTATCTGAAACTCATTAGGTTATAAATGGTGGGAAAATGCTATTTTGCCCCCTTTTTTTTCAGCGCAAACCTTATTGGGTTTTTATGTTTGTTTGTTTTAACCCTGTTAAGTAGTACAGACCATAAAGATTTCAATAAACTGTGATAGATTTGTTTTTGCTTGGCAAAAAGGATTAAAATTGATTAATTTTCTTTTGTTTGATGCATTTTTTCCCTAGTGATAATTCTGTTTTTCAACAGGCCTGAAACTGTCAGAGGGCACATTTCCTGGAATGCTGGACACTGAGTCCCCTGCCATGGAGAGCAATGGGGATGCCTTTATTCCAGACCTTCCTGTCTTAGGCCAGGCAGCTGACTGGTCACTAGACCAGGTTGCTCCAGAGCCTCTTGCCAACATCTTGCCTGAGGACTCAGATGTGTCTCAGGATGCTATGGGGCAAGAGCAGCAGCCGGACCAGCAAATTAATTCCACAGATCTGGGGTCTGTGAGAGAAAGCTGTAGAGCAATTTCAGCTTGCCAGTGCTCAGCTTTTCCAAGAACAGCCACCACCGCCACCACCACCTCCTCCTCAACCCACAGAAGATGTACAGCAAGCAACAGAGTCTGTAGGGTCTGAGCAATGCAGCCAGGAGATGAGTACAGAGTCTGAATCTGCTGGACAGGGTGACATTCAAGGTAACTTAAAACTTGGTTTTGTGTTGGTTTAATGTATGTGATAATATGTATTTATGAAGTTGACCATTGTCCAATTTTTAGTGTAAAATCACAAGATTTAGCTAGTTTACCAGAACAGTGCAAGCAAAAAAGGTTGTACTCTACAGCCGTGTACAGTAGCAGATTTCTTGAGACATAAGAATAATTTAATTATGGACATAGCTGTATGTCTCTAATTGAACTCACTCTATGATTCCTTTTTAACTTATCCAGATGGGACTGAGGCTACACAGATGACAGAGGATGTCATGGAGCTGGAAGACCCATCCAAAGAAACAACAGATGAATCGGCTGTTCCTACAGAACCCGAACTGCCCTCAGAGTTTGAAAAGCTTTTTAAAGGAGTTGAGGAAAACCCAGAAGACTTCAATGCCTGGGTCTACCTGCTGCAGTATGTAGAACAAGAGGTAAAGAAAACGCAGATTTACAGAACTGAGTACGTCATATTCTGATATCAGGAAATTTGACCCTAACTCACTTGTAAAACTAAAAGGAGATGGTAATACTGTTGTTGTATGCTCTTATTGCTACCTTGCAGAATGTCCTTACAGCTGTGAGAAAGGCATTTGATGTGTTCTTCCTTCGTTATCCCTACTGCTATGGCTACTGGAAGAAGTATGCAGATATTGAGAAAAAAGCACGGCAATATACAGGTTGCCGAAGAGGTAAGTATGCCTCTTGTACACACATTTGTTGCTTTCTTAGGTTTTCTGGCTTGGTGTGTCTGATTTTCTGTCTCGTCAAAAACTGACTAGCTGAGAATATCTGCTATTTGTTCTTTTACATCACATTATATTAGCTGAGAGACTATATAAGGCCAGAAAGCAGAGGCATAAAAACAGACTTTTTTTGAACAAACTCATTTTTTTCTTTTAAAAGGTCTACAGAAGAGGCTTGCAGGCCATCCCTCTCAGTGTCGACCTGTGGCTCCACTACCTGCACCTTCATTAAAGAGAACTCAGATTCTACTGATCCGGAGACGGAGGGACGCATTCGAGCGTGAGTGAAGGTTTTTATATATGGCTCAGTATCGCTCTCTATATAGATACCCACTTATGTGATACTTACATTTTCCTTTCTAAATGATTAATTATTAATAGTTATTAATTATTTCTTTGAGTTGATGAGACTTCAGTCAGCAAGCTGCCACTTTTTTGTTTCTCCCATTAGCTCCTATGAGCATGCAGTGCTTGCAGCAGGCACAGACTTTCGCTCAGATCGTTTGTGGGAATCCTTCATAAACTGGGAGACGGAGCAGCAGAAGCTGGCTAACCGTCACCGCCGTCTATGACCGCATCTTGGGCATTCCAACCCAGCTGTATTCCCAGCACTTCCAGAGGTACAGTAAAAGAACAAGATTCAGATTTATTTGAAAGTGCACACACACTTTGAGTTTTTTTTTTTTTAATATAAAACTTTATCATAAAAAGGCAAATATAAAATGTCTTTAAAATTACAGTGTCCTGTTCTGCAGTCTTAAAGGAGCTGGTGCAATTCCAACTCCTTTGGAATTGCACCAATAGTGTTTTCTACCTTTGCCTATGCTCTACTTTTCCAAGTTTCAGCTTGGGTCTTTTTGCTTAATCTTGTTTTTTGAAAATACTGAAAGTTTATTTCAAAAGTCTATATCATTGAAAGTTTGTTTCATTCCTTGGTAGAGGAATAAATAGTCATGGGGCACTTAATTTTGAAAATAACAGCACTGTAAGAAAGTGCTGTGCACTGTGTAATGCATATATACACTCTCCAGTAAAGTGCCATTTATTATCCCTGCAGGTTCAAAGAGCATGTGCAGAGTAACCACCCCAGGCACTTCTTGTCAGAAGAGGAGTTTGTTCAGCTGAGGCTCGAGCTCTCCAAAGCCAGCCTGTCAGGAATGGTCGGTGACAGTGGAGAGTCACAAGTTGCTCAGGAGGAGCTGCCACCTGGTACTGAGGATCTTGCGGATCCTGCTAAGGTAAAAACCTCTTTGACGATCCTGTAGGGGAAACAAATTTACAAAATTGCTGTTTGCAGGGTTAGCAGGAGCTTAGATGTTATCCATGATGAAAGGGAAAAGGATCATTTGCAGAGGTTTGAAGAGGTGTCTTTATGTCAGCAGCCAGGCCAATCAATGCCAGGTGGGATTCATGTTGGCATCCAGTCAGGGACTCGCCTTAAAACTTACAGGATCACCCGGGGACCATTGATCCCAGCACCTGTATCCAGAGGCTGATATGCAGGGTGCATAAATACTTCTCCCCTCTGCAGGCTTCTTATCTCTGGTGATGTAACTCCTTGGCTGCAGGAATAGAAGTTTTTACATCAAGTGGAGAATGTGGTACGGAGAAGCACAAATGAGGATACTAACCTTGCCTTTATCTGTGTGTTTGTATGTAGAGGGTGACTGAGATCGAGAACATGCGCCACAAGGTGATTGAGGCGCGGCAGGAAGTGTTCAACCACAATGAACACGAAGTCAGCAAGCGCTGGGCCTTTGAAGAAAGGGGTGGGTCTTGTTTTCTCCTTACTAATGTGTGTTTCAACCCCTCCCACCCAAAAAAATATTAACAAACTAATTAATTTTTATTTATTTTTTTTAGATTAAGAGACCATACTTCCACGTCAAAGCCTTAGAGAAGACGCAGCTGAACAACTGGAAGGAGTACCTGGAGTTTGAAATTGAGAATGGGACTCCGGAGCGCGTGGTGGTTCTCTTCGAAAGATGCCTCATCGCCTGTGCTCTCTACGAGGAATTCTGGATCAAGGGTAAAGTGACCTTGAGCCGCTTCCTCACTCCTGCTACCTCCCTGCACTTCCCCATCAACGATGATATCACATCGACACAGTCCTGCACTCTCTTTGCGTGTAACGTTGATATGTGACTGTATCTGTTGTATTAGGGGATGGCCAGCTTGCCACACAAGATTTGACTGCAGCATATGCCAACTACTACGTTGCATCTTCTTCGTCTCCCACTACCTTACAGAAACTTATCTAATTGGTTCCATGAAGGTGCTGATGGGTTTACACAGAAAATTTCTAAAAACGATCTTGTCAATGAAGAAATTAACTTCCTGAGAACTCAAAATGTAGTTTAAATATGTCTTGTCTCTTTTGCCTTTCTTTCTTTTCTGTTCTTTTTTTCTCTGTCCTCTCCTGCCTTTCTTCCAACTTGCTTTCTCTTTTTCACTCTGAAGTATGCAAAATATCTAGAGGGCTACAGCACTGAGGGTGTGAGACATATCTACAAGAAGGCATGCACCGTCCACCTACCCAAGAAACCAGCCATCCACTTGCTGTGGGCAGCCTTTGAGGAGCAGCAAGGTGAGTACCTCCAGTCAAATGAACTTGCAAATTGAATGCAACAGCCAAATAAAGTATGGAAATCAGGAATAATATAGAAACAAATGTCATTTTAATTCCAAGTTAGGTTTGGCTGACATATTCCCTTTATTTATTTTTAACCCAGGCAGCGTAGAGGACGCTCGTGGCATCCTGAAGTCCCTGGAGGCAGCGATCCCAGGTCTCGCCATGGTGCGACTTCGGAGGGTCAGTCTGGAGCGTCGCCACGATAACTTGGAGGAAGCTGAGGCGCTGTTGAGGGAGGCAATGGAGTCTGCGAAAAATGCTACTGAGACATCCTTCTATGCTGTGAAGCTGGCAAGGCAGCTGATGAAGGTGCAGAGGAGTCTGGGCAAGGCGAGGAAGGTGCTGCTGGATGCTATTGAAAAAGACCAGGTGAGAGCTAGTTCACAGATGCATTTGTAAATGGTCAACATACAGTTGCATATTTGAACACTGGATTACAAATCTGTTCACATGCTAAAGAAATAAGTGTTGCACTAGTTGTGAAGTAAACAATGTTTTTTGTGGCTTTGTAGACGAGTCCAAAACTCTATCTAAACTTGCTTGAGCTGGAATACAACAGAGATGTGACTCAGAACGAAGCAGAGATCTTGGCCTGTTTTGACCGAGCCCTGAGGAGCCCACTGCCTCTTGAATCCCGTCTCCTCTTTGCCCAGCGCAAAGTCGAGTTTCTGGAAGACTTTGGCAGCGATATTAATGCGTAAGTTGTTTTTAATGTTACAATGCAGAGAGGGAGCAATAGGTCAATTTATTGTTTTTTTTTTTTTTTTTCTTTTTAATATTCATGTTCATTCTTTTACATCTTTCAGGCTTGTGGCTGCCTATGAAGAACAACAGAAATTACTAAAAGAAAGTGAATCGACAAAGAGGAAAGCCGAGAACGGGTATGACAGGTGGATAATGAAACACAGCCTCCATCACATCAACACAAACATTTTCATAAAATTTTCAAGCACCTTTCTGAGAAGGGAGACCAGCTGTTAAACATGGCTGTCTTGTATTTCTTCATATCTCAGTGAAGAGCAAATGCATTTGCCGTTTTCTGAAAATGTACAAATGCATTGGATCAACAGTAAATGACACTAAACTCAGATGCAACTACTGACATTTTTGACAACTCTAAAGTGGCTTTTACTAATTTGAGCTTACTTCTCCAGCTCTCAGGAACCTGATGCCAAGAGGCAGACGTGTGGATGACGACTCTGCTGCTGTAGCAAACACAATGACTGACATGCAGGCAAATGCCTCTGCATACAACTATAACTGGTACCAGGTAGGTTATAGATGTGCCAAGTTTACAGGACTAAAAAACGAGTCCTTGCAAATACACAAAAAGTATGTCTGGTCATTTACAGCCGTTTAACTTTTTTTTTTCTCTCTCTCTCTCTCTTTCTTCTCTTTAGCAACAGTATGGTGGCTGGGGACAGAACTCCTGGGGGCAGTATAACCAGTATGCCCAGTATAACCAGTACTATCCCCCTCCTTCTACATGATGGACAGAATCCTGATCTGAAGATAGTGGCCTCTCATCCCATTTGATCTTTCATCGTGGAACAGGGCTTCTTACTACGGTGTCATGGAAATTTCACAAAGCTATTTTTTGTTTCCCCCGCT
The DNA here is from genome assembly GCA_024447675.2 of Pterophyllum scalare. Taxonomy (NCBI): domain Eukaryota; kingdom Metazoa; phylum Chordata; class Actinopteri; order Cichliformes; family Cichlidae; genus Pterophyllum; species Pterophyllum scalare. Next base: position 271,038 of record JAMQGT020015404.1, on the reverse strand, counting down.
TTGCTCTGGTTTACAGCGTGCTAATCAACTCAACCACATATTGTAGCCCTAGGTAGGAGTATATTTGGCCCACCATTATCAGTTATGTTTAATTGCTATAGTCATCTTCTCCAGCAATGGCTTCTTTTGGGGTTCTTGAATGCATGTTATTTGTGAAGGCAGAATTTATTTTTTCCTGTGTGACAAGTTTTTTTTAAAATTAAATTTCTAGATCAGATGAGTTAATTTACTCGCTTTCTTTGTTCAAGATTTGAGTTTGAGAGGAAGCATTCAGTAATGTGTCTGTCATGATCCTTCTCCCCAATCACAAAGACTTTTAATATCTCATGGTTATGTTTCCCTAAAGAGCAATGAAGAGTTCCTTTTTTATTTTGACCTGATTTCATAATAAAGAGATTGATATCCTGAGATGTCTCCCTTTGATTTATTTTCCCTGTTAGGATTCATAAAAGGCCATAATAAATATTGATGATTTCATGAACTTTTTAGATTTTGCTTGTACAATCTTGCAATAATGTATGTAACTACATAAAACAACTTTTCCCTTCCACTTTGGCAGTAGTAAAAGTAAATTGTAGCAGGAATGTTTTTAATATAGTAAATATGACTTATTGACTTATAGTGACAGCAAACATTTCTAAATGCTACACTGAAGTTCCAGTGTTCTTTTTTTGTTGTTTTTTTTTTTAAGGTTTGTGCTTTGTGTAAGGCTAGAAATGTCCAACATCACTTTGTGGCAGTTCATCAAACATTTAAAAACATTTGTCATAACATGTAACACAGTTGACAGGATGTACTGGGAGAGAGCGAAACCTTAATCTAAATCTAAAACAGGGATCCTCAAATCCAGGCCTTGAGGTCTGGTGTCCTGCAGGTTTTAGATGTGTTTCTGCTTCAACACACCTGAGTCAATTATAGAGGTCATTAGCAGGACTCTGGAGAACTTGACTGCATACTGAGAAGGTAATTCAGCCATTTGATTCAGGAGTGTTGGATCAGGGACACATCTAAAACCTGCAAGACACCGGACCTTGAGGCCTGGATTTGAGGATCCCTGATCTAAAGATGAATTAGATCTTCTCATGCCACTACTGTGTTTCTGTATATATGAAGCCCCTCTCTCAGCCTCACATGAATTGCTTTTCAGCAGAAGATAAGCCATACTCCATGAAATCATTGATTTCTTGCTGAAGGTAATCAAAAATATTGCTGAAAAGCTCCAGAATGATAATTTATTAATGTAGGAAAAGCCCGGTTAGAGTGTGATTTATTTGCATTTGTATTTCTTCAATATAATATATCTCTACACAGTATGATAGCGTTTAGATCAGTTAAGATAGTTTAGATCCTTCACCATGTGAGGTCAAAAATGCTCAAGGTATGCACAAACCATAACATTAAACCCTGACACTTCTTTTCAATTTTAGGCCTTTGTGACTAACTGCTAGATGCTGACATGCCCCCTCATGACCTCATCTCATATTTAAACAAACTTTGTTTACATTTTTTTTGTAAAAAAAAAACATTAAAATATGTTGGGTAATTAACACTGTCCATGTGCAGTCAGTAATAGTGACCAAGATCACTGAGGATAAGAAATAATTTCTGCACTCTCATTTCAAGGAATTTATTTTATTTCGTGTTGGTTTTTGCGGCCCTCTGGCACTAATCGAATGGGTGACAGATTCATCTGCGTCGCTACTAAAGTCTCAAAGTGGCGTGGCCACCACGTCCAATGGCCTTACCGTGCAACTCCGCACATGCGCTGCTGCAAGTACCCTTAAACAGTCCTTTTTTATGCCTAGCGTTGAACGACTAGCATCAAACGAGGTACGACGTGTGTATTTTTATTGAAATTATCGCAGTTAGGCATTATCATTACAAGTTTAACTTCGAGATTGGAGCACGTATACCATCCGTAACGGTAAACAGCAGGCTGCTGTCCGAAGAGCAGAAGGCGTATTTCACGTGTTTTACAAAGACTTTATGAAGCGCGCTGTCCCATGTGGCCAGCTAGGCTGGCGTACAGCTTTGCGCTAGACCCTGGAAGAAGGTTCAGTTCAGCTCCCCGGCAGCTGGCAGTGCATTAGTTGACAGCTTTAATAATATACAAGTTTACCACACGGAACACTTATTTTGTGGTGTTAATTTGGTTTAATAATCTCTGATGTGAAGATAGAGCGGGGGTTTGGAAGTCGGGGTTTGATATAAATAATCCTAACGCCGCAGTTGGTTTCCGCAGTTCACCGTCAGGGTAGACATTTTACTTGTAACAGCAAAGAAAGCACAGCTTCATTTAAGGATATCTGCCATCAACTGTTTTAATTAGTAAATATTGTAATAAACACTGTCAGAAATCCTTGTTACATAATCAAGTGGCATTATATAAATTATTTTTTATTGTTAGAAGTTACGTCGTTACAGTTATGCTTTGATAGCAGATAAAAACTTCGTCTATGATTTAAGATGCTTGGCACTTCCGTTTTCTTCCAGCATAAAGATGCAGCTCTTCTTGCGTGGCCAGAACACTCACACCCTTGAGGTGACTGGAGAGGAGACTGTTGGCCAGATCAAGGTAAAACTACATGTTTCAAAGTTCAAAAGACCTGATATGCATGTAAATAAGACCCCCCCCCCCCAAACAAACAAAAAACTAAGCTAACAAACAAATTCTTTGGTGTTGTCTCTTATTGATGGCAGACAGGATTGTGAAAATGTCTGTTTGTTGTCTCCCAGGCTCATGTCCAGGCTCTGGAAGGTCTCCTGGTTGAGGATCAGGTGCTGCTACTTGCTGGGTGTCCTCTGGAGGATGATGCCTCCCTGGTGTCTTGCGGTGTCTCAGAGCACTGCACCCTGGAGGTAGCTGGCAGGCTCCTGGGAGGTATGTGTACACAGGCACAAGACAGTTCTGCAAATATTTGAATGCTTCTTGTTTGCTTTAAGAACAATGTGGAATGAATTGAAATGTTTGTAGTCTTTTCAATATTGAGTATCAGGTCACTCCACCACCAAAGAGGTGTATGCAAAGCTGGCTTTTAAGCCAGTATAAAAGTTAGAGGTCATAAAAGCTTGGTAAACTGAGTGTTTACCAGCTTTAAATTTGTTTGGATCATAAAACCAGCCTTGATATCATGATTAACCTTCGTTTCTGTCTTCCACTCCACCAGGTAAGGTTCACGGCTCTCTGGCCCGTGCCGGAAAAGTGAGGGGACAGACTCCCAAGGTAAGAATTAAATCTTGTTCCAGGATGCTGCCTTCCAGTGCACTAACTACATTTGATTTTACTAAAAAGATATTCTTTTTTCCCAGGTTGACAAGCAGGAAAAGAAGAAAAAGAAGACTGGCCGTGCTAAGCGCCGCATCCAGTACAACAGGCGCTTTGTGAATGTTGTCCCCACCTTCGGAAAGAAGAAGGGACCCAATGCCAACTCCTAAATGCTCCAAAGGAGAAACGGCATATCAAGTTAAATGTTATCCTGTACAAAATAAAAGATTTGGCTTGGTCTAAATGCGTCATTTGTCCTGCACTGTAAATCTAGATCTTTGGCATATCAGTTTTTGCAGTTTCTTAATAAAGGCATTTGTCCTGTATTGGAGCCAATATTCATTCTATCACTATGGATTAATGTGACCTAAAATTGGTTGGCAACCTTAGCTTTGAAGCTAAACTTCATCAGCTGCTCTTATTGTTTCCCTAATAACGTTTTTAAACGTGGTAGAACTGCAGAGGTACATCACTTAGCACCAAAAACAACTTAGTTCTTCTTTTGTAGTTCTTGTTAAACAGTATTAGCAGGCATACCGGACAAACTTGTTCTCTTAATACAACTGACCTCAGGCTAAATGGATAAGAAACATAAGACAGTGTAGATGGGTGTAGTTTGCATGGAGTGGTTAATTAAACTCATCATTTGGGGAAAATGTTTATTTTTGACATTGTACATGCAAAAGAACAAAACATCTCGTGATCTCGCGTATGTACATTATTAACAAGTCATTTAATTTTTATCTCAAACCTAAAATACTGTAATGTAACTTTTAAGATCCAGTCTGTTTATAGGTAATAAGCTAAAGCAAAGACATCCTGGGAACATCACAATCCCAAGACGCATGATGATGTCCTCTACCTTAAGGCCTTCAAATGTGTGTTGTTGAAATGTAGTGCATGCTTTCAGCTAATCTACAGACACCAGCTCAACCTCGAAAATCAGCTTTGCATTGGGGGGAATTCTGGTAAAGTTGGAGTTAAGGACAATGGACTTTAAATCAATTAAGCTGAAGCTAAAACAAAAAGCACTGGGCACTCACAAGGATCAGGCCCATGTTGGAACTTGAGCTCTGCCCTCATAGGCAGACAGGTTGTGTAGTTTTCTCTGAAATCAGCTTCAGAGTCCCATCATTTTATAAACATATACACGTATATCTGAAACATGCACGTAAAGCACAAAATACCAAAGAAAAAGGATACTTGGACTCTGGGAGGCCCTTCTTTCCATAAGCCCATTCTGGTTCAATCTCCAGTCGTGCTGTTTCACCCTTACTCATCGTTAGTAGGGCCTCATCCCACTGTGATGACAGACGTTAGAGTAAAAAAAAAAGAAAAGAAAAAAAGAGTCACAAATATAGTGCATGGAAGAAACAAAAAAAAAAGACTTACTCCTCTGATGACTTTGCCCATGCCGACTTTGAAGCTGAGAGGTTTGGCCTGCTTCTTCTTTCTCGCCCCTGCAGAAGAAAAAACATTTCACACCTAAGGCCAGATCCTTCGCATCAACAAACTGATTTTATCTGCATAACCACGAATGACAAGTGGCACAGTTTAACGGTTTCTGGTAAGCCAGAAGTGCGACCGGTGACTTGCAGAGCATCACCTTACAGTGCAGAGGTCATACCTGCGGGAACATTGGTGTCAAAGACAGTTCCATCCTCCAAGGTACCGGTGTACCAGCAGCTCACAGTGTCGCCCTTCTTTGGGAAGTTTGTCTTGTCGCCTTTCTTCAGCACTGATTTGGTGTACTTTGGAGGACCCTGAGAGGAGTAATGAAGCAGTGGTAAATAAATGTAAGTGATCAATCAGTGCTTCCCACCCGATCCCTGCAAATCAGTTTTCTGGACAATAACTTTAGCATATCTGATGAAGGCATAAAATAATTTACCTATACATTATGAATATTTTCCGATTTTTGAGCATCAGTATCACGTAAATTGTAGTTTCAATAGCCACTTATCCCCATGTGGAATAAGTGGCTGGTCAAATGAAGTTACAGCATGTCAAAGGTCTCCTCCTTAACTACATTTTGATACCAGGCTCACCTCCTAGCTGTGATTTCTTTTTCTATTTCTAAAAGGCGTCAGGTGGAAACGTCTTCAGATTTGGTTGGTTTTACATGTGTTAACAGTTTGGAAATGTGCAACGTCAAAAAAGAGAGATTTATATTAAACATTCTGCACCGGTACCTCATCCACGACTTCTGTCTTGACTTCTTTGGCTTTTTCTTCGACTTTCACAGCTTTGACCTTCTCAGTCACTTCTTCCACTGCTTCTGTGCCTTTAAACCTCTGCAAAAAGCACGCTTACACATTTTACACCAGCACTGCCTGCCGAGTGGATGATTGATTATCAAGGCTAATAATAATAATCGTGACTTACTTTGCTCTCAAAGAGCTGATTGTAGGCAATAACCAGTTGGTCTTTCTTTGCAGTTTTGGCAACATTTTTGATGTTTCCGAGCAGCTTGTGCTCATTGAGGAACTGAAAGACAACAAGCAGACAGGAGGAGAAAGTTCAACTCATTTGAGCTCAGGAGCCACACATGTCAAACCATAAGAGCGGCTGTTTCTGCTCAGATTAATGTGCAGCTGATGTTGGACATTAAGCTGAAACACAGCATCCTTTCACAGCTAGCCACGCTGCCTGCTGCACTTCACACTGAGAATTCAGACCGTAACCTGCACATACTCCAGCTGGAACCCCGAGGAGACTGAAGGCAGAAACATACCGAGTGGGCCGCATTGTCCTGGAGGAACTTTATTATGTCTTTTTTGGGTAAATCATCACTTTTGAGCTGCTCATCGCTCCAATCCCGTGTGGGTTCAGCCGCCATTTTGAGAGGCGAACTACTGAACTTTGACCTCCGTGCGCATAATAAAACCGCAATGCTGACGTATTAATACAAAATTATTGTGTGATAGAGTTTAAAAATGTATCTGTGTTTTGCCCGCTGGTCTTCACTGCGAAATTGGCAAAAAGGAAAAGAAAAAAAAAAAGTGGCGCGCATCCGGAAAACGCGCATTTCTGTTCATGTCATAGTGAATGCTGAATGTAAAATGTAATAAATAAATATTATATGCATTTATATTGCTCCATATGCAATTGTAAAATGCCACTCAGCTCACGAACACATATATGGCTAAACTAAGGGAGACATTGTCAATCTGATGTGTGTACTGCCGCCTAGTGGACGACCACTAGGCTGCAGGTGCTGGTCATAAAATTAGAATATCATGAAAAAGTTGATTTATATCAGTAATCCCATTCAAAAAGTGAAACTTATATATTATATTTATTCATTACACGCAGACTGATAATTTCAAATGTTTGTTTCTTTTAATTTTGATGATTATAACTGACAACTAATAAAACCCCCAAATTCAGTATTTCAGAAAATTAGAATATTGTGAAAAGGTTCAATATTGAAGACACCTGGTGCCACACTCCAATCAGCTAAAGCCTTTAAATGATCTCTCAGTCTAGTTCTGTAGGCTACACAATCATGGGGAAGACTGCTGACTTAACAGTTGCCCAAAAGATGACCGTTGACACCTTGCACAAGGAGGGCAAGACACAAAAGGTCATTGCTAAAGAAGATGGCTGTTCACAGAGCTCTGTGTCCAAGCACATTAATAGAGAGGAGAAGGGAAGGAAAAGATGTGGTATAAAAAAGTGTACAAGCAATAGGGATAACCACACCCTGGAGAGGATTGTGAAACAAAAGCCATTCAAATATGTGGGGGAGATTCACAAAGAGTGGACTGCAGCTGGAGTCAGTGCTTCAAGAACCACCACGCACAGACGTATGCAGACATGGGTTTCAGCTGTCGCAGTCCTTGTGTCAAGACACTCTTGAACAAGAGACGGCGTCAGAAGCGTCTCGCCTGGGCTGAAGACAAAAAGGACTGGACTGCTGCTGAGTGCTCCAAAGTCAATGTTGCATTTCCTTTGGAAATCAAGGTCCCAGAGTCTGGAGGAAGAGAGGAGAGGCACAGAATCCGTGTTGCTTGAGGTCCAGTGTAAAGTTTCCACAGTCAGTGATGGTTTGGGGTGCCATGTCATCTGCTGGTGTTGGTCCACTGTGTTTTAAAAAAAATTTTTTTTTTTTAAGCCTGTCATGTCCGGCAGATCTTGCAAACAGAACAGTGATCTGAATGCATTATTATGCCAAGCATATTTACTATTCAAGATGAGCTTTATATGTTCTCTATAGGCTCCTCTTGTTAGTGTGTCTCCTTTATTTTATTGGTGTTAGTTTTAACATATTGTGACACTGAGTTCGATTTAACATCTACAAAATCAGACCTGACAGGCTTAGGAAAGAAAAGGGGAGAAAGAAAGAGGGGAAAAGAGAAGAAGAAGAAAAAAAAATAGCACCAGTGAGTAAACCAAATAACTCATCACTTTATAAAACATGAAAGATGCTGTCAAAATTTGCAAAGTTAAGATTGTGTGGGCAATACAAAAAATAAATAAAGTTAAATTAAATTAACTGTGTTTTCTGAGGTCCAAGGTCAACGCAGCCGTCTACCAGGAAGTTTTAGAGCACTTCATGCTTCCTGCTGCTGACCAACTTTATGGAGATGCAGATTTCATTTTCCAACAGGACTTGGCACCCGCACACAGTGCCAAAGCTACCATCACCTGCTTTAAGGACCATGGTATCCCTGTTCTTAATTGGCCAGCAAACTCACCTGACCTTAACCCCATAGAAAATCTATGAGCTATTGTGAAGAAGAAGATGCGATACACCAGACCCAACAATTCAGAAGAGCTGAAGGCCACTATCAGAGCAACCTGGGCTCTCATAACACCTGAGCAGTGCCACAGACTGATCGACTCCATGCCACGGCGCATTGCTGCAGTAATCCAGGCAAAAGGAGCCCCAACTAAGTACTGAGTGCTGTACATGCTCATACTTTTCATGTTCATACTTTTCAGTTGGCCAACATTTCTAAAAATTTAATATTCTAATTTTCTGAGATACTGAATTTTGGATTTTCATTAGTTGTCAGTTATAATCATCAAACTTAAAAGAAACAAACATTTGAAATATATCAGTCTGTGTGTAATGAATGAATATAATATACAAGTTTCACTTGGAATTACTGAAATAAATCAACTTTTCATGATATTCTAATTTTATGACCAGCACGTGTACAGTACAGAACAAACTGTGTCTGCTTCATGCAGCACAATCACATTAACAACGCACTATACAAAGATCATTTCAGGCATGCGCAGTTCATTTGGGTGTGTTTAGCATTTCTTTTTATCTTTTGACCTGTTTGCATTGGGTTGAGTGTATTACAGTCTACAAACCACAATCTGTTTATGGGCCTACTTAAAGTTCCTGTGCATTAGGACCCCTCTTGCTCAGTATTTTTTGGGCAGTTGATCTCGTTTATGTTCCATTTTCAAAGTGACCCCTAATAGCTGGAGCCACTGCCGGTAAATGTAGACTTCCTGTGGGAAATGCAGCCACAAACAGGTTTAATTTATCTGTTTATCTGTATCCCTACTGGCTACTTTAAAAGCAACAACTGCTCTTCCTGGGGTCCACACAACTAATCACGACATTATTATGCAACTTGGAGCATTTTACTGGCACGGTTTGGGGTCACTTGTCCCTGTAGAGAGAATGGTCAATACAAATCAATATAAAGTTGTTCTGGGTAGTCACCCTTTATCCTATAATGAAACATCTAATCCCGGATAAATGATGGAAGGTTTTTACTTCCGTATGGGGTCACCGAATGATTTGATGAGTATATAAATGATGTATGTCACATACTATGGCCTTTACAGTCACTGGATCTGAATCCATATGAACATTTTGGTCAAAAGTGTTGGACAGCGCTCTCCGTCACCATCAAAACATCTAATGACGAGTGTTCTCCATCTTTTGGAAGAATAGTGCTCCTTATGTTGACCCTTGTGTTACTCCCCACGAGGAGTCAGTTGTAGGCAACTTATAGCAAAGACCCTCTTGAGTTTTGTCTCTTTGCGGCTGCCTTCTGATCTCTCTCTCAGAGCGAACACGTCGACCTCATCTATTACACCCTGCCCGTACGCCTAGAAATCACCTTCACTGTGAGAACACAGCTTCAAAAAGGCCTCACACGTGTCCCGTGACTGTCCTTGCTAAATTCTATTTATCAACAACCCTGAAAAGCAGTGAGATGATAACGGTTTGCCACCACCATATTCAGCTGGAGAACAGGGCTGTGCAGAGTCTTTACCCTGGTTGGTTTCCTGGCAACAAGAGGGACACTGGATGAAAAGCTCAGGAGGAAGAGGAGAGGGATAATTATCTCTTCAGAGGAAATCTCCCAGGTCTCATTGCTTCCCCTTTATTGCCTGGGAGGAAAGGACTGTTACAATGGTGCAAACTGTGGAGATAAGTTGGCATAAAAAAAATAAAAAAAAAGGGTGGAAAGCTACAAAACAAGAAAAAAAAATATTCCAGAATAAATTAATCTTACCTGCCTTTTGATTCTGTGATGCTTTTTTTTTTTAAATTTATTTTTTCAGGTGACATCCTGAATATCTGTCATGCACAGCTCTCACTTGGCCACTCTCTGCTTTTCATCTTGAGGTAATGTTTGTTTTCTGCATTATTCAGGGATCTCAGAGTTTAGAAGTACGTGGATGAAACTCTCACTGCAGGAAGTTTGGGGGTGAAAAAAAAGAAAAGAAAAGAAAAGAAAAGAAGAGGTGATTGAGGTTCATTTCTGTTGAGCTGCTTTTTGATGAAGCATTTTTCTTTATTTTTCTTTTTCTTTTTTTTTTGCAAACGCAAAGCCGAGCAGCTTAAATGAACTCACATATCAAGCGAGGGAGGAATTTAATTTGATGCAGCTCCTGAGAGCCCTTCACTTCTACAGGTTATAGAGACAAGTGATGCACATTCTCTTGGATGTGCCCCTCAGCACGGAGATTACAAACATTATAATCCTGCAGTAATATTTGCAGAAGTATGTCCTTAGTTAAACTCACTTTAACACATGCGCCGTCAGATTTTGAACAAGCTTTTTCCACCTTGTGGTTTCTTTGTTTGTTTTTGTCTGACATAACATGAAATTGATTAGAAATGCTTTAAATTAGAGTAACTGATTAATGGCGTCTACACTCCAGCAGCATGCTGTATAATGCCAGTTAGTCATGTTACAAGGCACACTATGGAGTGAAGCTTTCGTGGACTCAGTTATACTCTCAAATGGTAAAAAAAAAAAAAAGCACTTTCTTCTAAAATTGTCAGAGTGTTCCTGTTATTCTACCACTTACAACTCTTCTATGCTGGAAATTGCTGAAAAATTCAAGATGTCATTCAACTGTGCGTTACATTTCCTTACTGAACAGTGTGATTGGGCTCATGCGGGTGTTATTTAATAAAGGTGACGACTGAGAACCCGTTTCCTAAACTAGAGATTAACATGTACTTGTGCTCTTGCTCAGTTTTGTTCCACAGTCTAACATTTCCCTTTTTGACTCTGAATTGGAGCCGGTTTATGCGTGTTCTCTCGGGGGGAGTAGAACAAAACATTGTCTGAAATCTTTTTTGGACAGGGAAAAACCTTCATTTCTTGGAACAAGCACATTTTTGACAAGTTTTAGGGGAAAGTTTCTTTTTCTTTTTTTGGTTTCATTGAGAGTACAACCAAAACCATAAAGGCTGCGGCAGAGACTCAACTAACTGAATTTTTGCTTCTTTATTCAGACCAGTTTTCATGTGTGTCATGTGGGATGCTTTTATTCACATTACGTTACACAAACGCTCTAAACTTAGGACAAAAAGTAGGGAAATTTGTGTTTGGTGGATTATTTCTTTAGTGTAACAATGCTTCTTGGCAATAAATCTTATACTGTCGGAAAGCCTGTTTATTTCTCCATAAATGGAGCCACATTTGAAAGGAAAATGCATTTGTGGGTTGAGCAGCAGAGTTGAGTATGTGGGTTGTGCCCATAAAAAACCTGCCAAATCTTCTCTGCCAATGCCAAACAGCTTATTCTGCTATTGAGTCTTGTTTGGTGTGGTTTATTGGATGGATGATTGAAGTCTGGAGAAAGAAGACATACTGGCACTTTAACAGTTTATTAATTTAACAAACAGGGGCCTCAGCAGCATGTGGAAAAACCATAGACAGTCACAACAGCCTGGCACCTTCTCCTCATTCTGGTTGCACACTGCTGTGGGATGGCACCCCATTCACCAACCAGCATTTGTTGCAAGTCAGCCAGTGTGGTTGTGTTGGCCACTCTGGCACAAACAGCACGCCAAAGCCGATCCCACAAGTGTTCAATGGGGTTGAGGTCAGGACCGCAGGCAGGCCGTTCCATCCTCTCCACTCCCAAATTCTGGAGGTAGTCTCTGATGAATCCGGTTCTGTGGGGGCGAGCGTTGTCATCTTGGAGGACTGAGTTCAGTCCCAGACTGTGGAGCAACAGGATTGCCACTGGTTGCAGAATCTCATCTCGATATCTCTCTGCATTGAGATTGCCGCCAATGACGACAAACCTGCTTGTCAGCGCCTGTAGTACCAGAAGCTCAAAACAAGGGTCAGTAGTAAAATAAGCTGTTTGGCATTGTTACAACAAAGAAATAATCAACTAAACACAACTCTCCTTACTTTTTGTGCTAAGTTTTTATCCCAATAGAGCACTTCACTCTCAGATTGCAGGCTCACCTGGTTTTCCTGGAGTTTCCAAAAGTTGAACAGGAGGCAGAACATCCAGTTATGAAAAACTGCACATTTATTTAGAAAATAGCAACATGGCCCAAACTTTTAAAGGCAATTCGATCACATCAGTGAGAAACCTTTTCATAATAAATGAAATGCAGAAATATTTTGACATATTTAGGTTGTCCTTTTATTATAAGTATAGTGCAGTTATTAACGCTGTGGTCACAGAGATGCTTAAATGAAGCGGCACCGTCATTACTGTTGCTGCTTTAGCTGCCAGGACAAGTTGCAAAACACTGTATCTGTTTTCCTCACTGCAGAGTTCAGTCTGAGTGTAGTTCCAGCACTGAGCCTCAAGGGGTCACTATGGATACAGTAATGATGTGGGTGAAGCAGATTTCGCTCCACATTTACAGACAAAACACACACAAAAAAAGGTAGTTTCAGGATATAAGGTTTATAATGAGGCTTGGCAGGAGGGAAAATGATTCAGCCAGTTGAAAAGCACAACAATAATAAGTGCCATAAAAAAGTGTAAATAAGTAACATAGTGAGGGGAAAACACTGCAACAGAGTCAACAAATCACTGTCTGGCTGGATGGTGTTCATTCTCAGTTTGTGTTACAAATGCCTCGTGTTGATGTTGTGTTTTTATTGCGGGGTCAGTTTTTAATTTGTAGAATTTCTTGGTGTGATAATATGAGAGAGAGAGAGAGAGAGAGAGGAGAGGTGGAGAGTCTTTTGTTTATATCTACAATGTAATAACTTACAGAAGTGTGCTCAGATAATTAAGCATGTTTCACCTTCACTGCCAGTCATCCATCCCTGCACGAGCCATGCGGCCAGAGTACGGCTCCTCCGCTGAAACGTTTTTTTTTTCCTGCATTTTCACCCCCACACCCCCTTCTTCTACTCATACTGACAGAATTAAAAGCTTTCATAATGGAAATCATCCCTAGGTGGCCTTGGTCCACTGTGGATAATGTGTTTTCTGCCTCAGAGCCTAATAAGCTCCCCTCTAAGCCATATGGCATGCTGAGTTCACCTGCCTCACTCGGGGCTGAGAGAGCATGTCTTTAGCTTCATATAGAACATGATTCATATGCTGCTGCTTGTGAGGTCGGCAGTGTTCCTCTAGGGTCCTCTGTCTGAGCGGAAGGTGGGATAGGTTAGCAGTTGAAACTTCGACCAACATCTGGTGGTGAAGAAGCTGAACCGCATGTAACAAACAGAAAAAAGAAACCCTTACAATTACAACTGCATTACTGGGGAGAAGAGTAAAGGATGGTATAGGAGGTTCCTCAATAGTGAGCGTGGGCTTTCTCCCAGTCATGCTTATGGTATCATCATGCAACACAGAGCTCTCCATTCAACTAGCTGCTCCATGCTTTGGAACATTTCCAATCCAGAGCTTAGCTGCAGATCTGTAGTCTCAGTACTAACCCACGCCTGCCCTGTCAGATCTGATCTCTTGGCCGCATGCCGTGAAATGGGTCTTATTAAGAGTTTAACTGAGAGCAGCCCAACCCTGATCTGAGCCATGCAAGGGAAAGGGGAAATCACTCACCTGAAAAAAATCCCCCCAAGATCACAAGAACTGGGTGGCATAAGGGGTTGATACCAGTCACCAGAAGCTTTGGTGTACACTGGAACACGTGCTCTCCCTTCTGTCTCCGGGATGCATCATCTGTTCTCCGCTAATTAGAAACCAAAGAGAAAAGATGGATTTGAAGTTTTAGTTGGAACTGGTCCCGGTATGATATCACACCAGGCTTAAAGGGACAGACTTCTGAGCCACATGCTCCCAAAACTCTTGTCTCCTCATATTACTCTTGCGCTGGGAGTTTGCATAAAAAAAAAGAGATTCACGACGGCCTCCTCGGTGCGGGTTCTAACATTAAATGCACTGCGTCACAGCTTCGTCTTTAGGTTTGTCTGGGAAAACAGCAGCTCATACTTTCACTCTTGCATCTCAAGAAATATGGTTTATTATAACTGCTGTGCAAGTGGAAGGACGGCCGTGACATTTCTTTCTTGCTTTTCAGCTACTGACGTTTATATGAAGGCTGCTGTATGAACAAGCTCACAGTGGAGCTATTAGATTGTCAACCCTATTCTCTACAAAATCACATTCTTATAGTTTTAGTTTGCAAAGGGGCTGCACAAGGGTGCTATGGTTGGCAGTGTCTCCTCACAGCGAGAAGGTTCTGCTTGGTCGGGGCCTTTCTGTGTGGATTTCCTGTGCTGGTTTCCTCCCGGTGCTCTGATTGCTACTCCAATAGTTCAAAGGCATGCAGGTGGGGTTACTGGCAATTCTAAATAGGTTGTAGGTGTGTGTTCAAATTTGTTTGCCTAAATCGGCTGTGTTGCTGATTCCAAATTCCCAACTTGGGCTCCTTTTGGCACCTGCAGTGCTGATAAATGTTGTATGGGGCAGATGTGGCCCACAACTGACTGATGAGATGGACCTGTGGCTGAGCTGGAGCAGCAGGGCTCACCCGGAGCATCAGTCAAGGAGAACTGTAGATGTGCACCAAACATTCATTGCTCTGTGGGTCTACTTTTCCTGCCTTCAAAATGCCCGCAGTCAAAATGCTTGCTGTGAAATGGGTCTGTGTTGTGCTCTTTGTACATTTCCAGTGATTTTGCAGGGAATACCTGCAGCTGCATTTACCAAAAAGGTGTAAGTGCACGTACAGTTCATCTTACAACATAAATGAGTAGATTCTATGTGCACACAAGCCCTCCCTCCCAACTCAGCTGGCTAAAAAGCCTAACATCAGGGCCCTATCTTCTACAAACACACATCACCCAGTCTCTCTGCCTTAGCACTAAACACCCATCAATAAACAGAGCTTTAATATCTATTTACCAACCTTCAGATGAGACACGTAGGCCGTGTGTGTGCCTGTTTCATGCTGCAGTTCTCAATACAGATCCACACGGCGGAGATGCTCGATGGCTCGTGATGGTGAAGGGAATGCTGATTGCAGAAGGATTTTGAGTCAGAAGCAGAACTAAGTGACACTGAAAGGCGTATGTCAAGACCGTGGGGTTTGGAGGATAAGCTTTATTTTCCACAGCTTAATTCAATTTCGACGCGACATGTGCGCATCTTGAAAGCTGGTGTTTTTCTTTTTAATTTCAGGAAACAGAAAATGAGGAGCAGTGTTTGTTGCAGTGATTCATAACACCGAAATTATTGTTTTCAATAATAGTTTTGCAGCTAAATATATTTTAGAAAGCTACACTGGCGATACCCAGCTTATTCTAGAGGCATTCGCCCAAAAGTGAATCACTGCCTGTATCAGCCTCTATTAAATCCATGCCCGGGTACTCGGCTTGGCCTGGCGCTAACATCCTGTTGCACTCATAAAACATTCAAACCTTCAGATAACATTCGAACAAAATATTTTTTTCCTCTGTTTTAAAAACAGATGGTATACCTTTCCTTATCAGGCGGTCAAGTAAAACACACAGCAATTTTACTCTACTTGCTAAGGAGTATGTGCTTTGAAACTTGGGATGTAGCAACTTCTCTTTTCTCATTTGTTCAAAGATTGGATTGCATTTTAGAACAATCCCTTTCTTTTAACACACACGTGCGCACACACACACACACACACACACACACACACACACACACACACACACACACACACACACACACACACACTGGGGGGCTTTTTTGTAATTGAAAATGGGTTTGCGTTCAGTAGATGGAATTCCATCTTCCCCCTTTCAGATCCATCACCAGGATGAAGCAGGTCTCACTGTGCCTGCCATGTAAAATGCATCATGCCTGTGGAGACAAGGCGACTTACTGATAACACTGAGAACATGTTTCTAATACTTAGTATGTATGAAACACCTCCTATGGGTTATTTTCCAAGGCTGATCTTTTCTCTTTTCGGGAAAGACATAAACAGGAAAGATGCGTGAACATGAGACAAGAGCTATTACAGTGTTTGCAAATAAAATCACCACCCTCCACGGGCAGCTCAGACCCTCGAATGTCACCTCTTCTTTATTTTTTTTCCTCCCTCGTGCTCCCATCCACGGGCTCCAGTGCACTCGGAGGAGGATGAGACGATGTAGTGGAGAAAGGGCAGGTGAGAAATGGAGGGCCATGTGCTAGATCTCGTGCATTCTCAGGTTATGCACCTGGAGCAAAAAAAAAAAAAAAGGACATTAAAGGACAATAACAATGAAAGCCATGACCAGTCTTTTTTTTTTTTTTTTTTTTTGATGTGCAGCTTTCCTGCTCTGTCCCCTCCAGCCAGCTGAGCCACTCAGGCTCAGAGTTTGATCAGCATGTGGAGCCTGACATGGACAAGGCACCATGCAGTGAACATGAAAGGCTATGCAAACACCCAGGCGCTGACTCAGTCACACACTCTCACACAAACACACGCACCCCCCTCCACAATGCACTTGTCCTTTTGTGTCTGTCTCTCATGCACTTATTGCTCCATTTTGACCAAGGAGGGCTGGAAACACAAAAACTAACAATCCGCACGCTGCAGCTCCCTCCCACACTGCGCTCCTTCTTTGCTCTAAAAACTCAACTCATCTCAATAATGGAGAAGAGGAAAGTGCCAGTACTAGATTGTCTGTGGCACCTCTACCACCGTACATTTTTGAAGGTGCCAACCAGGCTGTCTGTCTGACAAAATTCATGCAGGTACCACTTTTGAAGAGGAAGAGGAAGAAGAAAGGTCATGTTTGAATAATGAATCTGTGCAGGGAATGAATGTCAGTCTGAGTGTCTCTCTCTCTCTCTCTCTCTCTCTCTCTCTCTTTTTTTAGTAAGATTATTTTTTTCCAGACAGTGACCACGGGATCAGCGTCTGTCAGAGATGGATTAAAAATGTCCATCTTAGAGAATACTTTGCTGAAACAAGGAAACAAGGTAGAGTCTGAATCTAAAACGAAACACAGCAAAACTTAAAGAAGTATATATCTTATGTACTCCAAATACCTACATGATGCTAAATAAAGAGATGGGAGTAATGATGTGATGATGGCTGTGATATTTTGGCATTGTTCTCTGCTATGAGCAGAAGGTCAGACTCTGTTCCGACAAAAAAGCCATTATCGGGAAGGGTGAGGTGGTCCACTGGGGGTTTTTGGGCTCATAATTGTAAAGGACAGAGAGCGAGGCTGCAGACGGCAGATACAGTAGGCACAGCAAGGCAGCCAAAGATGGTAATAATAACCCACACAGGTGGAAATAAATGACTTTAGACTTTAGAATGTATATGTATATATATGCATATATATATTCAAATACAAAAATGCTTAGCTTGTTAGGTTATATAAGTCACTCATCAGAGCTCCTTTACACCGGCTTCACCCCTTTAGTTTTTGTTTTGTCACTGTGTACCTCTTGTTCGCGAGTCACGCAGGTATGCTGGAGTTTAATAAACAGCACAGTGCTGCAGGCATCTAAGTATGGAAATGGATTTAATCAGCAATCTGCAGAATTGAGTGGTGGCCTCCAGTGGACAAGAGCATCTGCTGACGAATGAGTGATTCCCTACAAAATGAATGAAAAAGAGAAGCAGAGGGAAGGTGAAAATGTGGGCGTGTGCGCGCCTTCGCGCCTGTGATGATGCCTTTAGGCTTAATGCTGAACACAGTGACAGGAGATATATATTGTGTGGATTATCTGTGATGTTGTGTTCGATCAGGATGAGGGCTGAACACTGATTTCCCTGGAAATAACTGCTTAACGCAGTTTCCGCAAAGTAGCAGCAGGTTAAAAACAGGTTCTTGACTGGAACTGCTTGTCTTTGACTGTGCAGAGGTATCAGAGGAATAAAGTGGAATGATACAGCTGAACGAGCGAATCCCTCTTCTTGTTGGAATATAAAGTAAAAGCTGGTTGGAGTTCTGCTTTTAAGGCTTGACCCTGCTCCCTTGTAATACTGCATTCAGTAAGACAAGACTACAGCTCATCCTAATTATTTCTAACTGATGGGCTAATCCATCAAGAGAGACAGCCTGAAAGAGTGGAGGAGGAGGAAGTGGAGGGAACAGGGAAGGACGGTAAGTGCTCATGCTGAGTTCTGCTCTTCCCATGTAAGATCTCTCCTTTGTATGTTTCTTTTTCTCTTCTTCTTCCTTTTCAGACCTTGTGCATCTCTCCTATTACTGCTTGTTGTTGCCTGCTTTTTCACACAAAAACGCGCCCTTCCTTTATTTGGTGCAGGGTAAGTCAATAACACAAGTACACGGGGCTGTCATAGTCATAGTTTATAATGCACAAGCAAACAATCTCCTGTCAGAATGAGTCAATGCGAATTCAGGGAACCTATTTAGCTTGATTCCTCATATGAGGAATGCATGACAAATGTCCACAGTCCAGCCACATTGGGTCATTAAATTCAGATTTATAAGATTGATATCAATACTTATCAAAACACTAACGCCCCCTTACGCCATCAAAGGCCCCAGGCACCTATTCTGCACTCATGAAGAGAGGGAGATGGATAGGTGGAGAGAATGGGTGAGAGAGCAAGAAACAGAGAGGGGAGAGACAGAGAGAAGCACTTCCTCAGCCACAGCAGCGGTGCGATTCACCATCGCAGCATTAGCTGACATCTCCTGATAACAATAGTAAGGGATTAATCAGTATTCTGTGCATAGCTTAGGGCTGCACTAGTCCTTTATCACAGCAGTAACTGCGGCCTTCCTCTAAAGGTAAGGTTAAAATGGAGATTACGCTTTGTTCCTGCGCACCTCCTCTAATGAACCTTATCTCCCTTCACTACCCATCTCTTCATTCTGTCTCACTCACACAGAATAACACACCTTCTGCCCTCTTTTCTCCTCTCTGGAGGAAATTGGGGAAAAAAAGGCTCTCTGTTTTCTGTGTCTTTTTTCGAGTGCAATGGGGCAGTCACCCTGTTGTCTACTTCATTTCTGCACCGAGTCATTCACGAGGTGCTGTTTATTCTTCTTGACTGTTTCGAGGCAGTCCCAACCATGAAAATAAATCAGAATTCTTTTTAACTACTTCATGCAAGATGCAAAAGTAAAGCAGGCATGTGCACAACAATGAACGATGAAAAAAAGTGTCATGTTTTACATATTTATGTTTCATATTTATACAGTATAACAATCATACCCGTACTTTCCCAGTTGGCTGTATTTGCTAGTGAAGATGAAAAAGCTGTCAGAAGGAGAGGGCAGAAGAGGAAGATGACAGATTGTTCTTAAGTGTAAAGACTGCTCAGCAAATGGCATTTGATAAACGGGAAGGCATTCCAAGCTTGCAGATGTCATATCATGTATTATTATTATTTTTAAAATCAGACATGCATTAGTATATGATGTGTCTTTGAAGCTATTGCAGTAATTCATACTTTAAATGGTTTTTGAAACATTATAAAATAATAATTTTTGTGCTATGCAGGTAGACACTGATGGAAAGTTGAAGCAATTGGAAGAGTAAAGGGGGTAGCAGTCATCAGTCTGAATGTAAGCTGATGATGTCAAACTCCACTTTCATAGCTTACTGTGGCTTGATGGTTGGAAAGCAGCTACACTGTACTGCCAAAACTATTTGCTTCACACCCATATGAACTTGAATGACAAGTACTGTTCACCTGGCAACTGCCCAAACTCATCCATCAGATTGTCAGATGGAGAGGCGTGATTCATCACTGCAGAGAACACATCTTCACTGCACTAAAGTCCAGTTACGGCGTGCTTTACACCACTGCATCAGACACTTTGCATTGTGCTTGGTGATGTAAGGCTTGGATGCAGCTGCTCTGCCATGGAAACCCATTCCATGAAGCTCTCTACACACTGTTCTTGCACTGATCTGAAGGCCACAAGAAATTTGGAGGTCTGTAGCAATTGACTCTGTGCACTATGTGCCTCAGCATTCTCTAACCACACTCTGTGAGTTTACATGGCCTACCACTTTGTGGCTGAGTTGCTGTCATTCCCAATCACTTCCACTTTGTTATACCACTAACAGCTGACTGTGGAATATTTACTTTTAAGGAAATTTCAGGACTGGACTTGTTGCACCTATCACGGTACCACGCTGGAATTCACTGGGCTCCAGAGAGCCACCCACCACATTCTTTCACAAATGTTTGTAGAAGCAGTCTGCATGCCTAGGTGCTTGGTTTCATACACCTGTGGCCGTGGGATTGATTGGAACACCTGATAAAATGCAGGACACCGTCAGCAAAACTTACAAAGATGAGCCTTTTATTTTGCAATAACAAAGTCCAAGATGTCAAATAAACACAAATACAAAAACCACAGGCCACCATGGAGGATAACAGACAGGGAAGTATAGCAGAACATAACAGACACTGTGACAAAAACTAAGGGGAAAACAGGACTATTTTTGCACAAAGGGCTGTTTGGGAACAAGAAACAGAAGGAAAATTGGACACAAGTAAAATGAATTACACACAAGTGAAAAAAAATGATCATCTCACAGCAGGAAGTAAGACTAACACGAGACATAAAAGAAAGTCAAACTTCAAAGTAAAACAGGAAATAAACTAATACAGACATGAATATAAACACCTAACAAGAAGTCAGACTAGGGGAACTCAAACATCAAAACAGAGATGAGACAGAAGGAAGAACAGGCAACGAAATAAACATGTAAAATAATCAGCCCAGAGCAGGAACCGAAGCTAAATAGCAATCACAAATTCAAAACAGAAACCATCTAAACAGGAATCCAAACCTCCATAAAAATCAGAAATCAAATAACACAAGAAAACTAAAGTGCAACACACTAGGATGACAAAGAAACCTGAAACCAAAACACAGGACTGCAAAAATTACTTGAAGCTATGACCTCACAAAACCATTGCTGGTCAGTTTCAGTCACGGAACTGGAGCAACATTTATTGTGATGTTGTAGGAACAACATTAGGAGATATTAAATCCCTCTAACTGGAACAGCCAAAGCTCATTTCCTGGCTGTGCTGCATGCAATGACCTCTCAAAAAAGTCATCTTAAAAAAAAAAAAAGCATTTCCACAAATTTCTTTTTGAACAATGCTGGCATCACAGCGGCAATTAAAAGTGTTCCCTCTTGAACCACATGCTGGAAAGATAACAGCAGTCTCTACACCTCAGCAAGAGGTAGAAACACAGTGAAGGTGCATCGTGTCATTCAACCAGAAGAGCTTCACAGTGCTGTTTGTACATAAAATTGGCAACGTTCAGCACGTCACCTCTGATCCTCTCTACCATTCACAGTCTGATTAAGAGGAGCTGCGAATCACTCTGAAGCTGTTTATCAGGGTTCCCTTTGAGAGGAACAGTGACAAGCCTGGGTACCAACATATATACAGACAAAATCCCATCTGTGTTAACAGGTTGCTCCTCTGAATTCTTTGGCATGTAAGTGGCCACTTTCAGAATGCACAACACATTTGAGTGATGGGTGCACTTATTGTAATTATGTGATTACCTTGTGTGCGTATCTCCCCACACAAACTGCCTATCTTGATGAGGCAGGCTTTAAACTGACAAAGTGAAAAGAAACAACCTGTCCCCCAGTATTAGAGAAATGTTGTAATTTCCCTAATTTCTATCATTGCGCTCTAAGATACAAACCTCACCTTTCTTTGAGCCTTCTTTTTTTTTCCTCTCCTCACAATGAGAGTGCTGGTGCAGACACTTAATGGCTGATTTGGTGGTTTGCGACAATTTCGGCTTTTACCTGTCTGCTTTTAAGAGGCAGTGATTTTCGTTGCAAGATTATGGTGTATTCCTTGTTTCTCCCTTCAGCTGAGGAATTTTCTTCATTAGCCCCTAAAGTGCATAAGTGATTTCTAGGGAACAGCTGTAGAGTCAATGCCCCACAAGCCACAACATCAAATGTGATGTGACCAGCAAGAGAAGAGAAAAGAAGGGAGTACTTTTTACTGTTATTACTAGCCTTTCGTATTAGGTTTATTGAAATATGTCTGCAGCACCAATTCTAAAATTTAGCAGTTCTTACAATTAAGGACTGACATAATATTTCCGATAGTCTATGTTTAAGCCTTCATCTTGGTTGTTTTTGTACAGCTTTTGACACTAAAGGAATTGTTCTGCACTACACATTGTGTTTGCAATGAGCAGACTTTTACACTGGAGGGACAGAAGCAGTCTGGCACATGTAAAACGCTGAGGAGCTGACTGAGAGGTTTCAGATCTGTAGGACTTACTGAAGCTCTGTTGCTGGATTTACAGTTTGTGCTATTACCATTACTGATCTTTTCAGGAAATGACCCCTGCCAGTTTGATGGGATTCTATTTTAAACATTTCTTTTGAAAGTCAATTGCTTCTTCTTTTATGTGATCAAATAAAACAGCCAATCGGCACGAAACCTCAGGTTCACCATTTGATGATGAGAATCACCCAGGCAAACCTCTGGGATTTGGTAGGTTGGGGTTCCACGGTAGCAGACTCACTTAGAAAGAAGTCAAATAATAATTTCTGTTGTGAGCTCTAAGAAACCTGTGCTGCTGGTTCTTAGGTTTACTGCTCTTTGTGGATTTATAATCCCATCCATCCATCCCATCCATCCATCCATTCTTCTTCCACTTATCTTTTGTTCTTTTGTTTTTGGTGTATTGTTACCCCACTCACTGGTGCAAGGAAAAAACAGCAGACGAGAGTGAGCAGGAGATTTTTTATTGTCAATAGCACACATGTGCAGGACACACAGAGGATTGAAATAGCATTACTCTCAGACCTGAGGTGGAATGGTGCAAACAGCTAGATGTTGGAATACACTGACTAACTTTATTAGCATCTGCAGCATGAATTCATGACAGAAAAAAACAGTACCTCTGTAGCATCGGTTGAAAGAACCACCAGCTGCAGCACATGAAAAATGAACTCACTCTGCAGCATTTTGTATACAGACAGATTTAATTACTCATTAATCTGAAGGTGCTGGATCATTCTGGCCCACTTTAACCCCTGCTCAGAAACTATACAGAAACTATAGCACTCAAACAGGCCGACACCAGGGCTGCACCAGGGTTACAGCCGGTCTGCATAGATTAGGTTATTTCAAGAACATGCCGCTATAACTGACATTTTGAGAACAGAAACATTGATTACCTGTACTCTACTGAAATATAGCACATTTAACTTCTTATAGCATCTATTTTTTATAACTAACACTTGATACATTTAAATGAAGTGCACGTTACTTAAATTAATGTTGCGGTGAGTCTGTTTCAGAGTTTCCTACATGCTCATTGTGCAGACACTGAGAAACATAATGAATGCAAGTTCCATATTCAGTCTTCTTTAAGCTGCGTTTGGCCTTCAGTAAATCCTAAAGTAAACATTTCTCTTTAGCGACTAAAAGCTCATCCATGCTCAGCAGCGTATAAGCAGGATTATCTGAACTTTTTCAATGAGAACAGCTGTCCTTTCTGAATATAAGCTAAGAGATGTGAAGACACTCTGTCAGGCTGAAGAGAACTGCAGAGCCGGTGATAGCTCGCAGCTGGTTTGTCACTACGAATGACCCCCTTCACATTACACAAAGTCATTTGATCTAATATCATTATAAAAAATTAATTAGTGCAGCTTTAAAGACTGGAGACAGGAGGGAGAATGAAAATCAGTTTAAAGGGGGAATTCACACATTTTTAAACATCAGAGTCTATTTAATAGCCTTTTGTGGCTCCAAAATCATCTGTGTGAAGTCGCCTCAAGTGATGACACTTGGGTCAGTTCTAGCTGGGACTGAAGACTGAAGGTCTGAAAATGAACATGAAAAAAGGTCATTGGGGTGTGAAGAAAGAAGTAAGCTCACTCCTTAGTGCTGTGTGAAGCTAGAATCTTTAGTCAGTCATGAGTTCAGCAGTATTATAGGAGATCAGCGCTAAATTAGCAATGCAAAGTCAGTTCCTGTTTGGAAATCTGCAGTGGAGATGGTAGTAAATGGCTAAAGTCTTTTTCCTTCAGCTCCATCTGTTCTGCTGTTGCAGTCACCATTTTCACTGCCAGGCTGGTGTGGCATCATAAAACAGCTGAAATGTGGAGCTCAGCATGATATTTGCATATAAAAAAAACAAAAAACAAAAATTGTTGCTTTGGCTTCAAAGGACACATCTGTCATACATGCACTATTGTTCATGTCGAATCTCAGCGAAAACGCTCGAGCCATTTCTCCGCATGAATGCCCTTTCTAAACCAACAGGCTTTATATGAATTCTAAATCACTCTATGTGCTCTATTTTTCACTTTCTCTCTGGCATGATAAATCTGTATGCACATTTGCCAAACCATCAGTGTCTCCTCTCCACCTCTTTCCCCATCCCTGTTCTAACCCAGCTCGCCCCCACCCGATCTCTCAGTCCCAGACTCATTTGATTTGGGGTGTAATCACGGGTGCAGATCTGTGGATGGGTGTGGAGAGGAGCGATTGCCGCGCTCCACTGAGTACTGAGGATGAGATAGAAGAGAACAGTGCCCAGGAGACACCATACTGTTATAGATGGTTACCTAGAATCATACCTGGCTCCAAGTGCACAACGGTGCCAACGGGAAGCTGAGGTTGGCTTTGCTGGTTTAAGTGTCTCTGCCTTTGCTTCTCTCTCTTGTTCTGTCTCTTTCACACTTCATTTTCACCCCACGGTAGCTGCTCTCTCTTGTTTCATCCGTCTCTTATTTTCTCTTGTGTTCTATTTGACTGCTGACTGCCCAAATGGCTAAATCTTTCTGCATATGCCTAATATATAAATACACCATTTGTCTTTTGTTTCCACAAGTGTCAATTTGAAATGTATTTAGTTCCTGTAGATCTAAGGCTCCAGTTACCAATTACCATGCCAGGTGCTCACATTTTCGATTTTATATTCACTTGGCTAGAAAAGAAAACCCAAGTATGTGCAAATACACACTGCAAACTAATGGATGAGTCTTCTTCCACGTGCTGCCATGTAGAGCCTTTGTGCAGCCATCAGGGAGTCAGGCGACCTCAAACACAGGAAAAAGTTCACAGGTTCACTTGGCAAAGCTGACGTGATTTTTGAATGACCAGATGTGCAGCTCGTTTGCATTACACAAGCTCAAAGGTTTGCTATCAACATTCATGACAGTGTGTGAAATGATATTTGCTTTTACTACAGTGGCTGTAATACAGAACTGTAACAGTCTCCATGGTGCAAGGTAGTAATCAAGTCCCTCAAACTGCATAATTACACCAACAGCCAACTGTTAAAACCCATCAGCCTCCCGTGGATCCATGCCAATGTATTAAATAGAGGTATAATTATAGTGAAGGCACATGGCGTAAAAAAAAAGAAGGTGCATATGGACAGAGGAAATCATAAAAATACTTCCCTTGTGTGCTTAAGCCTTAACAATTAAATCCCAACATGCTACAATACATCGCAATCAGATACACTACAAAGCTTAATTGCACGGCATTGACATGCAAAGCTTCCCTCAAATTGGCTCCCAGCACAAAATAACTGGAGCTGTGTGTGTATGTGTGTGTGTGATAAATATTCTAAGCGAATCCTTTGGTAAGATGTCCCTGCTCCTCTGTCGTGGCCTTGAGATGGAGAGATTCAGGAGGGAAAAGATTTGGAGTCTGGGAGCAGTTCTTCTACAGGACACTCCAGGCCTTCACAGGAAATGATTTATTCAGGAAGTAAGTGTAGCAGTGGGCCATCGGGGCCTCCCCTGCCATCATTTAGGTGCATGCGGTTGCTTCATTTATCCTCCTCCTTTTATTGATTAATTCATGGCCCTGATTAAAGTTTCACAAGTTGCCAATTGTCCTTCACAACGTTTGACTCCCCTGTCGATCCAGAGCCAGTAGGGATGACTGCCCTCCTGGTAATGGGAGAAAAAGACCCCACTACTATGGAACGTTCACTCCCTCTTCATAGATGGAGCTGGTCCAAGAGATCCCTTCTGTGAATATTTTACAAATTGCAGCCTATTATAATCTTTCTTTTTTTGGTTACCCAGCATGAGATTACTTAAATATTGATGATATGGTAATTCATCAATAATTGTGGGCTGCTGGGATAACGGCCCGCATATGGGCAAAGGGGAGTATCAATTAAGCAGTCAATCATTTCTCACTTAGTGTGTGCAGTGATTCTGCATTCGTCAAAGGATTTTCGTCTTAAGTTGGGCTTTGAACAAAGTGCTATATGGAACAATCTCCACTGAACTCAGATATATCTCATTATTCATAAGGCCTTGAAGAAACGCAGGGAGGAAAAATAATTTAAAGGTAGAGGCAAATGACAAGATTTCTTAAACTAATTATGCAGCTAGCAGCCACACTGCAGCCTCACAGTGCACAAACCTCCAAGAAAAGTTGGGACTTATGATGTAGATTGCAGTTGGATGGCGGCCCAAGTTGCCTTCAATATGTTAAATGATCATATTCAAGGCTAAAATATTACAGAAAAATAAAATGTGTTAAACAAAAATGCATTAGTAACAAGTCAGAGAGATGGAGGGAAGCAGTGTGAGCTAACAAAGCTTACCCAACAGCTGTCTCTTGAAAGCTAGAGTAAAAGTCTCCCAGACAATGAGGAATCACTTTAATTTATTTGTAATAATAGAGACAAAATGTACAATTCATGTTTACTCTTTCACACTGGATTGCCTGATGCACACAATTACTTTGCTGCTGGGAAAGAATTTGTATCTCTAGAGTCATTTGCAAAACTCAAACAACTCTGAGCAGCAGTTTGTACCCGTTCATATTTGGATGGGAGTAAGAACGGTCACATGGATGTGTGTTGCTCACCAGTCTGGAGATTGATTGTGTTTTCACTGAGTCTCAAAACCAGTAGAGCATCAACATACATTGTGGGATCTGTGTCACAGCTGGGTCTGTTATGTTGTTGAGTTTTTCTTTTCCTAACTGGATGTGAAGCTGTTGGATGTCCCCTACCAGAAATGCAGACAAGCAGAGGCCTCTCACATCAGCTGTGCAGAAGTCACAGATGTCTGTGTGGACCAGCACCAGACTGTTGTGCATTTATTCCAGCACGGACACATACTGCCTCATAAAAATGACTGGCCATTATTCTTATGAGACAAATAGAGCTGGATGGTGAAGATTGGACTGTTATTCAATTCAGACCATCATAAGCAGCCATGATAACATGCAAAATATATCTCACAAATGCAAAGAACTCGCTGTATTGTTTTTTTTTTTGTGTGAGAGAGACACTGTGGTCCTAGCTAAAAATAGCCACGCTACAATGGCAAAACTTCATCATGGTTATGAGGCAAATGCCCAGACGTGATACTGTGTACACTCAACAGTAGTCCAGTAAGACCCTCTCTTAGGAACAAGTGTATTTAAGTCACATTATTCCAATGAAAAAAGGCACATGCACATTTTACATTTAATTATAACAGCTGATAGGTTGTTTATTTAGATGGTTGTTGATCTCAGCCAAGGCCAGTGCTGTATTTGGGATACTCTGTGAAATTGGACGGCAACAAAGAGGTCTCAAGATTACTACAAAACTGAAGGTCTAGCGTGCAGTAATTCTCCTCTGTTACATGCCTGCGAGACCTGGACTGTTTACAACAGACAAGTCAACCAGCTCAGCGATTTTCATGTGAGCTGTCTCCGCAGACTTCTCAACCACAGGACAAAAACCCAGACACAGAGGTCCTGGCCAAGGTCAGCATCCATAGAGTCCATATTGTACTCTGCTCCAAAAAGATCAGGTCAGATGGGCTGGCCACATCGTCAGAAACTACTTCCAAAACAGATGTTGTATAGGAAACTAGGTGGTACAGGTGCACAGTTGGAGGAGGACAGAAGAAGCGTTTCAAAGACTACCTCAAAGTGTCAAGAGCATAGCCATCAACCTCAGTTCCTGGGAATCACTGGCTCTGGATTGTTCACACTAGCAGAGCAAACTCAACACAGGAGCTGTATTATCAGAAAAGGCACTGCGCACAAGGCTCTAGCCACATCCACCCAATCTGCAGCATCCACAATCACATGCTGCATTTGTGGGCAAGCTTTAAAGACACGGATTGGTCTCATGAGCCACACCTGGACCCAGAGTCACAGACCACTCACTCAAGATTGAAGTCGAAGGATGAACAGCAACAACACTTGGCATCCCTTTTTAAAATTTTAAATACATTTATGCCATTTTTGGATATCAACAAGTATTTTTGTATCATTGTATTTTGCATGGTGAGATATTTTGTATTGGCATTGTAGGGATTAGGAGGACTTTGAAGGTGCTTGAAAATTGTTCCAGTATCACACAAGTGATAGGTTAGGATAGCACACAAATGTAGGAAGGATGGGGTTGAAAGTATAGTTCCAGTTGTTTTGTTCTAACTGACAAAGGATAATACACTATATTGCCAGAAGTATTTGCTCACCCATCCAAATCATTGAATTCAGGTGTTCCAATCACTTCCATGGCCACAGGTGTATAAAACAGGGCATTTGTGAAAGAATGGGTCAATCTCAGGAGCTCAGAGAATTCCAGCGTGGTACCGTGATAGGATGCCAGTCGAGTTGCAAAATTTCCTTGCTACAAAATATTCCACAGTCAACTGTTGTTGGTGTTATAACAAAGTGGAAACAAACAACAGCAACTCAGCCACAAAGTGGTGAGCCACATAAAATCACAGAGCGGGGTCAGCAGATGGTGAGGCACATAGCGCGCAGAGGTTACCAACCTCCAAACTTCATTTGTAGCCTTCAGATTAGCTCAAGAACAGTGCATAGAGAGCTTCATGGAATGGGTTTCCATGGCCGAGCAGCTGCGTCCAAGCCTTAGATCACAAAATGCAATGCAAAGTGTCCGATGCAGTGGTGTAAAACACACCTGGACTCAAGAGCAGTGGAGACATGTTCTCTAGAGTGATGAATCACACTTCTCCATCTGGCAATCTGATGGATAAGTCTGGGTTTGGTGGTTGCCAGGACAACAGTACTTGTCTGACTGCATTGTGCCAAGTGTAAAGTTTGGTGGAGGGATGATTATGGTGTGGGATTATTTTTCAGGAGTTGGTTCTGCACCTTAGTTTCAGTGAAAGGAACTCTTAATGCTTCAGCATACCAAGACATTTTGGACTATTTCATGCTCCCAACTTTGGGGATGGCCCCTTCCTGATCCAACATGACTACATACCAGTGCACAAAGCAGGTCAATAAAGACATGGATGAGTGAGTTTGATGTGGAAGAACTTGACTGGCCTGCACAGAGGCCTGACCTCAATCCAATAAAACACCTTTGGGATTAATTAGAGCGGAGACAGTGAGCCAGGCCTTCTCGTCCAACATCAGTGTCCGACCTCACAAATGTGCTTCTGGAAGAACGGTCAGAAATTTCCAGAAATGCTCCTAAACCTTGTGGAAAGCCTTCCCAGAAGAATTGAAGCTGTTACATCTGCAAAGGGTGGGCCAACATCATATTAAACCCTATGGATTAAGAATGGGATGTTGCTCAAGTTCATATGTGTGTGAAGGTAGATGAGCGAATACTGTCGGCAATATAGTGAATATACAAATCATGGTAAACAAGCTCTTTCCTTGCCAGAAAGTCCAGGAGGGCCATAGAGCTCTCATTTGGGACTTTCAAACAATGTTCATTCAAAGACAGACATGACAAGCGCAGAGTGGATATGACTGAGAAACTGAGGACACTGCACGCTCAAAGGGTAGTGACTTGTCAATCACAAGGTGGGCCTGCCCTGAAGAAAATTCTGCCTTATCCTCAATTTTAATGTAACTGGTGCCATAATTTCAAAAATGAACATTACATTAATGCACATCATGTACTAATAAAAACCAAGTCCATTCGAATCCATCAAGAAACTCATCAGAGAGTGTTTATGGGGTCATAGAGTAAGGGAGCCAATCAGACTTGTACTACAATCCAATTTCTGTTTGCAACCTAGGGAGGTGCCCTCTACTGGACTTTTGAAAGAACGCAAGTTTAAGGAACTTTGACCCTGGCACCCCTTTTACCATAATTATCTTTTCCCACTCTTTTTGGTTTAGGCGAGGGAACTCTCAGGACAGTTACCAGTGCTGTTCTTACAGGGACTTTGCACTAGGGAAGAATTTCCAGTATGAGCTTTAACTTTATTTTGCCCACAAGTAGTTTTAACACGGTTAGTTTGCCTTTAGCCAGCAAATTGTATGTCTTTCTGTTGTTTTTTACATGAAGAGGACACCTACCTGCTGATACTGCAAACATAGGATAGTTAATATATTAAGCAGCTCCACAGACCTCAGTCACATTACACAGTGTCATTCAGTCCACTCTTAAAATAAGGAATGTTGATTTGTCCAGGTATATTGTTGTTGTCCAATGCATTTATGTGCAAAATCCCAGGACAAATGGTGCATTCATGGTCTAAAAAATTATGTCACAATGTGTTAAACAACCTCTTTCCTGTTCAGGAAAGGCACAGCATGGAAGCTGTCGGACGGGTATTTAATAACTGAAGTGTTATCCAAACCGCAACCCTAAAATTAGTCACCACATGCAGTTGCCATGGAGAGTATCAGACGGGGCTTTGTCTGTGTGTCAGGGAGAAGCATAAATCTCACAGCCCACCGATAAAAGCTGCTAGATTAGTTACATGGGAATGTGCTGGATGCATCTTTCTGTCTCTATCTCTTCTTTGTTCTTTGCTTACGTTGTTTTGTTTTTTTTTAGGTTCCTGCTCCTCTCACTCAGGGTTCTTTCTCCCTATTCCCTGCCTAAAAGGGTAAATGGACTCTTCAACATTTTTTTTTCTGTGACTCTGCGTCCTCAAGTGTGAACATTAATTCTGCACACTTATCTTTAACTCTGTCTCTCATTTTCTATTTTATTTTGGCACTCTGTCTACACTTTCTTTTGTGCTTTCTCTTCCCTTTCTCCTCCAGTCCCTCTCAGACAAAGGGCTGAACAGCTTTGCCCCTCCTGAAGGCACCGTCCCACTGTAAACGAATGAGTCTGTCACACTGCAAACAATCTGCATTCATCATGTCTTATCTGCCCAGGCCTCCACGGCAGCAGTCATGATACGAGGGCAGAGTGAGTGTGTTTGGGCCTGTGGCATGCAGGGTCAAGGTCTACGGCGCAGGGAAATAGCGCTCAGGCTCAAGGCTTATTTGGCGAGCTGGTGTTGGATTTAAGCATCAGGCTGTGTAGGAGGGGAACAGGCGGCTTGACTTAGCCTTGATCCAGGATAACGTTCTTTTTCTCGCTCTCGCTGTTTAAAAAAATTTGTCTGGGGATGGTTTGCTGACCATGCATGCTCTTTTCCAGCAGTGCCAGGCTCCAGACTCAAACAGCACACATATTAACATGGAACAGGAAAACAGAACGGCCAAAGTAATAAGCATTAACAAACTCAGGCACCTCTTTGAGGGCTTATTATAATCAGTTGCTCAAATGAGCAATGCTTCATCATTTCCTAACCCTTTCGTATTCATTTTATTTGCATCTACCTCCAAACTATCACTGAAAAGTTTTTTTGAATAGTTTGGCCTCTTTCTGAGAAACAGACTGTGTGGGGAAACAAAAATGTACCAATTTCAAGGTGAAACATTGTTCCAGTGAGGCATAATAAGTCCAGCAGTATTTATGTGTGGGCTTTTTTCTTGTTATCAAAGTAATTACTTTAGACAGGAACATGCCAGCTATTTCTGTAAACAAAAACAGCACCATGGAGCTAGTATTGATGGATTCCTTAATAAATATACATTTAGACTGTCATAAATGCACGCCAATATCAGTGGGATAGCTGATGGAGTTACAATAGAGTTTAACGGGTTCAGTAAAGCTCTGGGACCTAATGTGACTTTGAATTTCATAGCTCATGCCATGTTATAATGGTACTCAATGGCCCAAAGGGTAACAAATGAGAAATATGTGAAAAAGCAGCAAAGACATTTCTCTTTTCCTTTAATCCGTAATTGATTCAGATGTTGTTTTGGGAGCTGCTCTGGCATAAAAGTAAAAATTTTTAGCATCTAACTGACCCTGAAAAAACAGTGATGACGTTACATAAGTGTTTATGAGTGCAGTGTTTGGAAACAAGATTGAAGGATAACGCAGGTTTGAAGGTCAATAGAGTCACTGACTCCACCTGCTGCCTGACAGATCTGTGGGCTACCTATCACTCACCCAAGTGGCGGACGGTCACACCCAGGGTGACTGGACCGCACCTCCCAGCTAGCCACTCTATCACCAAAGACAGCGCTCATGGGAGCATGGGCAGAGGGCACGTTGGAGGTTGTAATAAAGTGCACGGCCCAAATGTTCCATCTGGGGGCCGGAGCTGGGGACGCAGAGAAGTTCAGAGGTCACGCAAACATTTTGAATGACTGATTGCATGCAAGATGGGACCCTTTGGTGCTAACAAAGATGTAGCCTGGAGGAGATGGCACTTTTTGAAGATAACTGAGTGATAGGTAGAAATTCTGTGACGGGTGTTCGTGGAAAACACACGTACAAACACTTATGTGTATAATTATGTAATTAATAATGTTAAACTGAGCAGACAGCAGTTGGGGCTGCAAGCTGTCTAATTAAAAATCCCATTTCGGTTTTGCTTCTTCACCCTACCCATCACTGAAACAAAAAAAAAAGGCAGATGTGTGTTTGAGAGGAGACAGTGAAAAAAAACCTAAAACTTCTACTACAGTACACTCTGCAAATCAATTTTTCATTTTCCCCATTTCTGCTTCTGAGTATATTATATATAATATTCTTCAAACACTAAGCAGGAGTTAATATAAGTGCACCGGATGCGTGTGTTTGTTTCTTTTCTTATTATTCAAATTACTGAAAAGGAGGTTTGTCACTGCAGAGGGAGGTGTTGGTCACGCGGTACCGCACTGGGAGACTGTGATTTCCAGCTTGCGAGGACAGGCACAAGTTAATGAGCACCTTGAACGATGTTCTTCTAAACAAATTGAGTTAACCTGCATTTTTAATTCAATTTGGCCTTTGATTGAGCTGTTAGTGGCGGCTTTTTACTCAGCTGCGTACGCTTATCTGTGAAAGAGGTAGAGCTCGAAAATGCCTAATTTTTGCCTCATTTTGCTCCCTGTTGCAATAGAATCACTGATGGACCCTACATGAATAACAATTAGGACAGATAATAGAGTTACTCGCTGCACTTAGGGTGGCATTTTAATGTTTTTGTATCAGCTCACAGCATTTGCATCTGTAATTAGGTAAAGCACTGTAGTGGACAGTACCTAAAAGCACTGGTCTTAAAACCCATTTTCATTTCGCCCAAAACAAGCTTGCGTGAAGCAGCTGCGGCTACTGATGGTGAAATACACTTCTCTTGACTGATAGGGATCCTACTCTGCTAATGCATTCTTAATTGTGTAAGCCATTGCGAAGCTGGAATATTTCAATTACATGCATTATACTTTCCTTGGAGGAACAGCTCCGTGTTTAATTTGATTCTGTATAATTACTGTAAAATGAATTCCAATTGTTATATACCAATCTTAAAATAAATTGCCATATATTTTCTGCTCCCCGCGTCTGAGGTGACTTTTCATTTGGAATTGAAACATTGCAGTCAGACTATATCTGGGTAAATTAAGAAAACTGGAGTCCATCTAGATGATTTTGTTAAAGAAAATCAGGAAGACAGCAAGTGCTCTATTAACCCACTTTACAGAAGCTGAATCAAGCCCAGTGGAAATCTCATCAGAGGGGTGAAGTCACACTGTACAGCGAGTGGATGTGAATGTTAATATGAGGCTCTTAATCTTTTGTTATGGCAACATCAGATTGCAGTTTCAGACCAGCTCTAATTGGCCAGGTTGTTTCTCACTATCTAGACCTTGTTGAAAATATTGTGGGTGTCACAGTAAGCTGAACACGTGCTGCACTTTTTTTTTTTTTTTTTACAGCTGGCTGCCTGTTTTTGTGTTAAAATGACACTGGCACCTGGGTCTTGTTGCTCTGTATGACATTTTTTTCCTGTTAGATGATGAAAAATGCATCACTCTGTCTGCATCTCTCACTCCCCCTGTCTCTCCTTCTCTGTCAGCGGCTTCTGTTGTCCGAGCCAATCCAGCAGATTCTGCGGGGTAGAGATGAGCTTCCCCCTATTCGAAAATCAGGAGACAGAGCTGCCTCATAATTAGATTTGCTTTCTGTGTGGCACCAGTCCCTTCAATCTAATCTATTTATGCATTCCCTCTTTCAGGCCTCATTGAGATTCTATCGCCTCGTATTTGTACCCTGCCTGTCAAAACGGCCTTCTTTTCTTCACAATTTTGGGCTCATTTCACTGGTGGAGATGGGCGATGATTGCCCGCTGGTCTCATCGCAAATGCAATGTGCTGGAACTTAAGAGGCTTCTCTTCTCTCTTTAAAAGAGTGGATTGTGTGTCTGTGTGCAAGTGTGCGTGTTTGTTTAGCAGGATGAGACATATGCTCGGCTATGGGATGTGTTGGTGCTTTGTGTACGTATGCTCACGTCCTTCTGTCTCAATAGTATTGATGTGGACATCAATAAATAGTCTGCTGAGTGTGTAAGTGGAAGAGGTGTAGGGTTGTGGTGCCAGCAGGGAGGGGAAGAAGGGGGTGGAGTGCTAAAGTAAGATTAACTTTATTGATCCCTGAGAGGGTGAACTGGTTATTATAGGCACAACGAATAGGCTATGGATGAAAATGCAATAAACCAAACATGAGGATATGTGCCATCGTTGTGATATAGATCTCTTCTTGACTTAAATCAGCTCTCAAATTCAAAGACTACGGTAGTTCTCAGAGTGCTAATGTGCACAGTTGTCTACTTCGTTTTGTGAAACAAAGATTGTCTCCAGTATTCACAGTATTTTCACACTTATATCCATCCATCCATCCATCCATCCATCCATCCTCTATTCCTTCCGTTTATCCTTGTCAGGGTCGCAGGGAGGCTGGAGCCTATCCCAGCTGACGCAGGGCGAGAGGCAGGGTACACACTGTACAGGTCGCCAGCCTGTTGCAGGGCCAACACAAAGAGACAGACAACCATTCACACTCACATTCACACCTATGGGCAATTTAGAGTTACAAACTAACCTAACCCACTTGTATGTTATGGAAAATTAACGTTTGACTATGTAATGTGCAAAATAGGGGGTAAAGACAAAAGATGAAACATGAAAGAGAGGATTCATAAAGTCAACGAACTGAAACAGTAATGTCAGAGGTTTTACGCTAAGGATTAACCGGATTTGATTCCTGGTCGTACCAGATCATGCATAGCTATGTATCAAACTGGAAAAGGGTATGTTTTAATGTTTATTTCCATTATTATCCAGTAATGTCAGGCACACAGAGAGAGGCAGCAGAGTTTGTATGAAGAATCACATAAACTTGCAAACCTGTGTCTCCCGAGCTGTCAGCATGTGCCCTTTGTGTCTGCGTATTCGACTAGCTATACACATGTTATTTGTTCACGTGAAAAGGAGAAAGCCTCAAAGTAAATAGGATCCAGGCGACTTGAGGCTGTTACGGCTGTCTCAAGTGTTTCACTCTGTCTGTCGGGAATGAGACCTGTCGCAGTTTGTTGCCAATCCTATCAGCGTGAATGGCAATGCCCCTAGAAGGACACAGCAAAGCTTTGGTACATCTGAACAACAAATTACGACAGGAATGCTATTCCTGACAAGTTGCTTGCTATTTTGCAACTGTCCAGCTGATACAAACTCTGGTGCCAAGCTTGGCCCATACTCAAACCAAATCAGGCTTCTTTCGTAGTAAAGCCATCTGCATTGAAGGACGAAGAAAATGCGACTGAAGGTTGTGGAACAATAGCAGCAAATCCTCACCACTAAACCAACAACAGGTGGCATGAGTGCAGGTAATCCAAAAGTATGTGAAAGCTAATGGTGGGTTACTCAGAGAAAATAAAAATAAAATGATGACAGTAACTGCTCACCGGGAAATGACATAAAGCACCAAATACAGATCCTTCAAAATTACCATGTACTTTAAAATATCCAACTTCAATGACCTCTAGTCTTCGTCTCAACAAAAAAAGAAGACTGACTGTGACAAAGACATGCTGCATATGTATGATGTTTGCTAGCCACAGGTTTAATCAGACTTGCACTGCACCACTGAAAAACAGCTGGATCATTTTGGAAATTTAATCATTTGCACAAATCCCCAAGGTGTTATTGCTTGCTAGGAAATAGTTCCAGTGCACAGATTGCTCTAAAATCACAAACTGCCATTTATAGTTTTGTTCTATTGAACTATGAAGGTCACTAGGTTACTTTGTGAAATTGGAACAGAGCAGAAGTAGCCATTTTTCTGTAACTGCCATCTTTATGCTGAGCTAAACCTGGTGGCATGAGCTTAGCAGCCTACTTGTTCGCACTAGAAATGAATTATTTGGATCACAGAACTTTTAAAGTCAATAAGCACTTCCATAAACGTTGTACTATTCCTTTAAGGCACATATACATTAGCAAATAAGACTCTGTGGCAAAGTTTACTTTATATAAATTTTTTTTATTGTTTTGCTGACTTGGACAAAACTGTACAGTTACTTATAAATACATGTTTCATGTCAATTGGAAGAAATAAATTAGTGCACTATATCAAAAATAAATGAATGCATAGATGAAATTAACTTATGTTACACTACCTATCAAGATACATGACCTAAAACTAAAGTACAACCACATGGTGGAAAGCCAGCGGCAGAGCCAAGGGGTGACTGCAGCCATCACCCTTGGCCAGCCTGGGTACAATACATTGGTTTCTGTTCCATCATAGTACAAGTACAAGTCTCAGCTTGGCCACACCTATTAGAGATGTCAGGTTTTGCCACTGTGGAGAACAGCAGAAGACCGTTACTAAACTGCAAGCACCTTGAGTCTAAATATGCAAAAAGTCTGTGAAATTTCTGTAAACGCTCACTCTGCCTTCCCAGGCAAATTCAAATAGTGGAGAAAGCAGAGCATCCTATAGCAGTTATGCTAATCAACTGCAGTGAGAAAAAAGTAAGTTAGCATGACAGCCTGCGTCTGTGATGTTTGTTTCCTCTGTGCATTCAGATCTCTTGGGCATGTAATGCAGCTATGCTTCCTG
Organism: Pterophyllum scalare; assembly: GCA_024447675.2. Lineage (NCBI taxonomy): Eukaryota > Metazoa > Chordata > Actinopteri > Cichliformes > Cichlidae > Pterophyllum > Pterophyllum scalare. Next base: position 234,006 of record JAMQGT020015404.1, on the reverse strand, counting down.
AGAGCTCCAAACAGCAGTACTGTTCAGCTGGTGACACCATTACAGTGAGTGATGGTCTGTCTGACAGGGGCGTCTGTCACCACATGCAGGAGGAGTCAGCAAACTGAACAGTCTCTCAGCAACTGAGCAGTTCTGTCTGTTGCCAGAGGGAAAAAAATACTGTCGCTGGTGTTTTTTTTTTAATTTTGTTTTTGTGTCTATTGTAGAATTTGTCAGTGGAACCACTTGATTATAGTCCACTATTTCAAAAGCACTCACTTGCTGTTCTTGAACTCTTTGGCCCTCTGAGCTGATCTCTTGACTTTTGCCTCTCATGCAAGTGTAATCTGGATTTTATGCAGAGTTTAGCACTCCTATGTTATAAAGACATCTCACCTGGCAGCGTGATTGTGTTTGACACTGAATAGATGGTCGCATATGTGTAGATTGTGAGCTTGCATGTCTTACCACTGTGACAAACCCAAAGCTCATGGGAGCACCTTGAACTTGCACCTTTCAATACCTTGCAAATAAGATTAGAGCAATTTAATTAGGCAGAAAGCCACAGTAATAAAGCCATTAAATTAGTCACTGGTGCAGGGCAACAGTGGCAAGGAATCCCACTAATTAACCTGTGTCTCTTAGACTGTTGCAGCCCAGCTTGTCATAATGACGAAGACTTGATTCCGCAATGACCCCACTGTCCCGACCTTGTCCAAAGCGGTTAAAGTCTCATCTAGTGGTAAAACTGGCAGAGTTCATTATTATGAACGTGCAATGCTTCTTGGTTTTTTTTTCACTTACTGGGCATTGTGAATGTGCAAAATGGGACAGTTTATTTAAAAAACAGGTTTCGATAGCTGATCAGAGCTGAACTCATCAAGATCCATTTAAATGAAAACTGTCTTCTAAAGTTATATTTAACCTTGCAAAAAATCATCATTACAAAATCTGCATTTTCTGCGCTCTGCACGCTCTTATCACAGCCTTTATGAACAAAAAAAATATATAAACAATGATCAAACAAACTTAAAAAAAAACCCTTCAGTTTGTTGGTCTTTGTTCCTGAACATAAGCACAGGTCCTTGTTTTGTATGGTGCTTTTAAGCTACTTGTGGATCAAGCACCTGCTCTTCTTCCAAATCCGCTTTTAGTTCTTGACCCACAGCATTTTTCATAGTAGCGCACAATCATAAACATGAGAGTATAAAAATAAATCTCAGTTCAAAATCAAAGTTGGGCCTGATTGCAGAAATAACATCACCCTCTGATCCTCGTCCTCACCCAGTCAAAAATAATTTAACACCTGACTATCTTGGATATTTTTAAAATTTCTATGGTTAAAAACAAGAAGTGATATTAGTAACTTAAACTGATCACATTTTCCTAAGACTGCAGCTAGGGGGCAAGCTAGTATAGAAAACTATCTCAGTGTGTAGTCTCACTGTGATGAAGGTTAAAAAACTTGGCTTTTGTCGGTGGTAGTGAGAGCTGGCATCTTAAAGTATCAACATCATACGATATCAAAATGATTGATGGTCAGCATGATGATGCCCTGTACATTACTGTAATGCAATAAAAGCACAGGATGACATTTTTCCCTCTGTTTTCTTATAATGAGGACACGCAGCCTTCCGTTCGTCTGAGTCCTCATGCTGATATCTGATTGTCTAGACTTACATTCACAGAAATGCCAGTGAGGATCAGTAAGACATAAAACATGACATCTTAAAGATTTAACATGAAGGTCTGAGCAGCTCTCATGTTTGCTGCTGGTCTTTGACGCCGTATCCGTTTTGGGTGGGTAGTGCTTCTGGCATGTGTCGGCTGACTGCAGCACCCATGGGACTGTGCCTAGCCCCTGGCATTGTCATTCTTCATTGATCAGAGGGGAGAGGCTAACAAGGTCTCCAGGCTACATGCTGCTCTTTGCCTGCTGTTAGAAACCTGCTCCTATTGCTCAATCTCAACTGGGGTTCTGTGCTATCTTACTTCAGACATACTAAACAGACCATCTTGTTAATGACCTAAAGGGAAATAACAGCTTATGGAAACTTTGATCCCATTTCCCTAGTTAAGTCAAGTGAGTCCAGAGAAAATAATCATAATACAGTGTAAAAATTTTACCTCAACTTTTTAATGCACTAGTTTCAAATCTATGATCCATGACCTGGAATCTGTCCCACTGGATGGCTTTGCAGAGTGAAAGTAAAGAGAAGAAGGACATAATGTTTTGGATTTTCACTTTGTTTTGCACCAGAAAGCAATACTGCAAGCTGCTGAGAACGGATCAGATCACAATCACTGTCAGAGGGAGCCAGAAGTCTGAATCCTCATCAGTTTTACAGCTGTCTTCCTTACAAAGACATTACCCATATGCTCTGCCATACCACACAGAAATAAGACAATTAAGCCAAAGAGCTGTGCTGATGCATATTTTTGAGTTATAACAGTACACTATCTTATTATTTCCAGAGACATCCCCGGTTGTGGCATGGAGGGGCAGTCGTTAGTACCATCGTCTCACAGCAAGAAGATTCTGTGTTCAAACCTCCTGGTCGAGTGGGGCCTTTAGTGTGGAGTTTGCATGTTCTGCCTGTGTCTGTGTAGATGCATGTCTTTTAGGTTAACTGGTGATTGCTCATATGTGTGTGTGTGTGTGTGTGTGTGAGAATGTGTGTTAGGTGACCTGTCCAGGTTGTATTCCACCTTGGGTCCTTTGACAGCTGGGATAGGTTCCAGTGGATCAGGAAATATGTACGAGTGAATCTCAGGTTGTCCCACAAGAAACTGCTGACCAACAGATTCTTCTCAATGCATGACTTAGGTGAAGAGATAAATGGTTCATCCAATCAACTGCCAAGTACTTTTTTGACATCCTGCAATTGCCTAGGAACAAATGATCCTTGCAAAGATGAAAGAAAAATCATCTAACCAAATGTTAACTACAAAGCTAGTGATATTGACTGCTTGCCAACTTTCAAAGCTCCTCAGGCTGTGTAGTTTTTTTCTTCATTTTTTTGTTATCTCATCTGCACTCTTCATGTTTGATGGTTTCTTTACCTGATTGGTTAAAGATAGCTGATTTTAGGCAGTGATAGACAGATGGTTTATCCAATCACCTGGCAAGTATCTTTTTAAATGTGCTGGCCTTTTCCAAACAGTTTACAGAGACAGCCCCCCAGATGGCTCTGTGTATCAAACCATCTGGCACCTCAGGTTAGGTAAATTGGCAACAGTACAGCAAATAATTATGTAGAAAAGGAGCAGCAAAAGCAGCAACTGGGGGTTTCTCAAAGTAAAATTTGCAGAATTCCAGAGAAATCTCAAAGGACAAGGCTGACAGTCAGTACTTAATGGTCATGATCTTCAAGCCCTTAGGCAGCACTGTATTAAAAAAAAAAGACATGTCTATAGTGGTAATCAGTGCATGGGCTTCTGCAAACCATCGCCAGTGAACACATTTAGCTGCTGCATCTACTAAAGTAAAACCCTCGCTTATGAAGAAATGCAACCTTCTTTCACTCTGACACAAAGCGGAAAATTGTCATGTAGTCTGATGCTTCAAATTTTGAATGACCTTTTGGAAATCACTGACACTGTGTCCAGCTTGTTGAAGGTTCTATTAATGGTCAACAATATGTACCAGTCTTAGAATGACATATGTCTCCTTTTAGACATTTTTTTCTTTTGGAGAAGGTCTTTCTTATTTCAGTAAGATAATACCAAAGCATATTCTGCAAGTATTCCAAAAACATGGCTCATTGTTAAAGGACTGGCCAGCCTGTCGTCCACATTTGTCACCCACTGAAGATACTGGCCACAACATAAAAGCCAATATGAAGCTTTTACATCAGTTCAGTAAGGAAGATCTGTATTCAGTCCTCTGTCTGCTTTCCAGGGTATTTGGTTGCTAGCTTATTCTTTTCATCCCTTTCTGCTCTCCCACACTGTCAAACTAAAAGGTGACATCATGGCTCTAGTTCAATCATCTTTCTGCCTGCCTTCTTTGCATTCTTTAAATCTCACTGCTTGTCTGTCATTTTCCCTTAAAGACTCATTTGTGCAACCCACCTCCTCCCCATCTCAACCTCACCCAAACCACTCAGTGTGCCATCCAAGCCTCCATCTTTCTCTTCAGCACCACTAGTATCTAGACTCTAGGGGTCCTATATAGTTGGAAAGAGCCATTTGTGATCGTTAAATTAAAAGTAACTTATAAGACGTACTACGTATGTGGTTGGTCTCTAGCCACGTACATAAAACACGATTAAGCGGAAGAGTGATGCCCATCTCGGCCACTGTATTCAAGATAGTTTATGAGAATTAATCAGTTTGTTTGAAAATGTAATCAATATATATTTATGAGCACAGAATTACATGTTTTCTATTAAATAACCTCAAAAATGGCTGACTGCACCTTTAATGAAAATATATTTTGAAGATGTCTTTTCTCAAATAAGTATGTAATTCATTGCTTATATTAATTTCTTATATGTTTTGACCTAATCTCAACGTTTATGTTGGGGTGTGTGTGTGTGTGTGTGCGCGCGCGCGCGCGTGCGTGTGTGTGTGTGTGTGTATTTCACTGAGGACTGCAGACACAGAGATCTTCGGTCTGAGTTGAAGAAGGAAGAGAACTGCTGCTCAGCCTGGTCATCTTGACCTCAGCTAAACTGAGAAAGCTTTATCAACATATTGCACTGACTGAAGAAGGTATAGCCAGGAGAATATGATTTCAGGGAAATTCCACTGGATATGGGGCATTTGGTCAAAACAGCCATATTGAGTGCTATCAGCTGTCAGGGTATTTATACCTCCAGTCTTGCTGCCTTGCTCCTTTACAATAAAACTCTTTTGCTATAAAAAAGTTCCCTCTTCTGCAGTGTTTCTTTCCACTACAATGTACACTACCTGGATGTCAAGACAACAGTAACTCTGAGGAGTAAAATCGATGTAGAATGCATCTTTCAGGAGCTACTTTGGTGCTACGAAAAGGTGAAATCTGAGGTTGAGCCGTACTAAAAACCCACCTTGTAGGTATAGCGATTACCATTAAAATCCTTGCAGCTCTCCAGCTTTCCTTCTGTTTCCACCTCTTGCTCTATCTTTGTCTTCATGCATGTAAAGTGATCCCTACTACTAGGGTTCTTTGCCATCATGAATTTAAGTGAAATTATGTACAGAGCATAGCTAATTAGATTGCCTCCAATTCGTCAAATCCAATGTGGTAATCCTGGTCCTCTTACCTGCAACCTGCATAGCAATCATCTCTCCCTGTGACCTACTCTGCCGACCCACTGCTTGCCCTCTCTCTCCCTGCTCCCTCATTAGCAGCTGGTTCTCAATGAGGTAAAAATCCATTAGTAATCCTACTATCCTGCACAGCGTGAATCTGGATTTTTCCACTCTTCTGCATTCACTCAGTTCTGCTCTGTAGTTTGCATGCACACACAAACACGAGCACACTTTTCAGGCTGACATGTTTTAATTTTTGCTGTCACTATTCTTACCCCTGGCATTCTGTTCGTGTCTCTCCGGGGCTTCATGCGCGTCATTCCCTCTCTTCCTCCACATGTCTGTGAAATACCCAGAGAGCACGCATACACGCTCCCCTCCCACGCGCTCCTCCTCTGGCACAGTGCATCTATGCAGGGTGAAACCATGGTCAGAAGATGTCTCTGCCGCTTTGCTCTAAATTGGCCAGTCCTGAAACCCATGCTTCAGAGGAAGGCCTGTGGTCACACGCGGAAAGAGGTGAAGCCCCAACAGTGCACAATTCCAATCACTCATTAAGTTGCGGGGCAACATTGCTGTTACAGGATAAGGAGGAGGGTTTTAGTAATCAGACAAATCGTGAATATTTATCTGTACATATGCCTCACGTGAATATTTATCTGTCATCTGTCTATGAAGCGAGTGGAGTAATTGCAGTAGAATGCGCCGATGCCTCAGAGGCATAACTTGGGGAAGCCTTGTAATAAATCAGAACATTTTACAGTGTGAGGAAAACAGACTCTTTGACTATAATGCTTCAAAAGTAAAACAATAAAAACAGTTACAGCCTGAAGCCATTGTATACATTAAGCATTGGGTTATTAAACATACAATAAAGTAATTCTGCCAACCTAGATTATTGGAACCTAATGTGGTAATATTACAATTAATCGAATTTTTTCCCACTGTAAGCTGTATGACACAGACGAGACTAAATGACACCCATTAGGTCGCTGTGATAAAGCTACGTTCTCTTCATCTTCAGCCCCTAATTAGATATTTTTGTGCTGTATTTCTTCCTAATTGAAAACGTCAGGAAACTGTGTTTAGCACAAACAAAGCATAGCTAATTGCGGCTGAAACAATGGCAGGTATGAGAAATCAATTACCCTGGGTGACAGGTTTGTGTGACTATAGTGTCAGTGTATATACAGTATAATCAGGTACAATGACCCAATTTTTGTAGTTTTGCTTCAGTACGCCACCACAGTGCATTTTAAATCAAACAATCAAGGTGTGACTGAAGTGCAGACTTTCAGCCTTAATTTGAGGGGTTTAACAAAAGTATTCCATTAACTGCATGTGAGGCCTGCGCCCTCATTATTCCATGACAAATGAAGCAAGTGTTGAACTTGCATTTGGTAGCTTTTCACTGGAACTCTCAGTATTAAGTTCAAAGAGATGTGAACGCAAGTGACCGAGGCCATCATTAGGCTGAAAAACCCAAATAAAAACACCTTCCAGAGAGATAGCAAGAACTTAAAGAGCATCTAAAGCATCTAAAAGAGCCTGCAGAATTGCGGAAAAACATCTTTGGAGAGATGAATCCTAGATCAACTTTTGGCAGAATAATGGGAAGGGGAAAGTATGGAGAAAGAGGAAAATAGCTCATGAGTTGAAGGATACCGCATTATCTGCCAAACACGGTGGCTAAAATGTTATGGCATGTGTTTGCTGACAGAAGTAGCAGGAGGAATTGTTAAGTGAAGTGAGCTAAACTCACTGTTCAGATTCAGCCAAACTGATTGGACAGTTCATCACAGTGCAAATGGATAAAAATGACTGTAATTCCTAAACAGTTAACAAAATCACTTTTAAAGCACCTCAAGTAAGGCTGAAAGGCTGCATGTCAATCGCATCATCATAATGTAATGTTAAATACATTTTCCAAACCTGTACCTACTGCAAAGTATCCTTCTATCACAGCTCTGCAGGGAAATCTAAAGTGGGAAGTTGGTACCAAATGAACTGTAACTCTGAAAGATAGAGGCTTTATTTACCTGAGTGGACTACTAGAGCTTAATGCAAGCCTCAGCTAAAAGTCTGCACTGAACAGGGGCTCTGCATTTTGTTTCCTATTTATTACATTTTTTGATAAAAAAAATCAAAATCAATACACAGACCAAAACCTATATGGGCACCTCAGTATGAATTTAAGATGCATTGTTCTAAGTTGATTCACAAGAAAAAAGAACAGCAATATTCTCCAAGTAGCTAAACATAAAAAAAAAGCTTGTAAAAATTGGACATACTGGGCTCTGATCAGAACAATAACAGTTTTAATTGCAAAATCATATGCTGCTGCTGTTTGTATTTGTGTTTGCATTACTTGTCTATGTAACCCTTGACTGAACTGCTTATTCTGACCAGGAAATGATTGTAGTAACAGTAACATTTTGCTGGTTATATAAAGAATATCTGTCTTTGCTTTTCTAATTGTCTTTTCTGATGAAAGTGGTTTTGAAAGCTTCCCAACCTTGGATAAAGGAGTGTCCTTCAATGCACCACCAAGAAGAATTTTTCTAATTGCAACACATGAATATGTGGCACAAGCAGAAGAACTAAGGTCACTCTAATGTTCCTCCGAATAAATGGCACATTTTTAGAACATTTCAAACCTCTGTAGGTTGAATTTCAAATTACCTTGAAATGAATGAAGACTTAAAGGATTAGATCTGCCAGTTCCTCCAGTCTCTGCACTTAGAGATATAACATGTCAGCATTTTAGTGGAAAATTAGCAGGAAGATATGAAATTCAGTGAGGATTTACTTCTACTGTATGAATGTATTTTTCTCATATGACCAAAAGGCCAAATGAGGCTAAATGAAGGTTCTAACTGGCACTTTAAAATGCAGGCCTGTAGACCTAACCTCAACCTAACCTTGTCATTCCTTCACTGCACCCACCACAGCGGGCCCTTCTTCCATTTTACACTTTTAAGTGTGAATTGCATGTAGCCTTTATTCGGTCTAGCCCTCGATCATGCAGATAATGACTTTAGGCAGCTAGTTAGACTGATGAACTTGGGAAGGTTCTGCGTGCATGTCAGCCAGCAGACAGGCTAAAGAGACCATTTGCCTTGTCAGGATGAGAAGCTAATGCAGGAAGCATCTTATGATATAATGTATCCAGCCTCAATTAGAGCAGTAGGTAGGACAAGGCTATATGTTGGTGCATGTGTGTAGTGCTGTACTTTGGTATGTGCTCCACACATACTTGAGCTGTTAAAATGCAAAACAAGCTGATTCAAATATGTGAAACAGGAAATACATGTGGAGGCTGCAGCAAGAAAGGGAAGGAAGATTTCTGCCGATCGCTTTGTGTAATGAGTCATTTTTCACATCAGGGTACTCAGGCAGGGTCAGACCAGCTTTCGTGTCATAATCACACACAAACCTAAACATACTGTAAAGTACAGTATTGCTGCAGATGTCCCTGACTCTACAAATTGTACTTGTGTAAGTAGATTTAGTCCATGAATAGTACTTGAGGTCACCTCCTATAAAGTCACAACGATGCAGAATTGTTCTGACACACGTTGTATTAACTCTAAAATGTCAGAGCAAATTATGCTCCTTTTGTCTCCCCATATTTCATGCCCTCTTTCTTCCCTGTGCTCTCTTTCTTGCTCGCACAGGAAATTTATTGGGATGCTTACTCTCCGGAGGCGATTTCCCTTCTTCTCACACTTCGGTCCTCCAGCCAACATGTTGGATCATAGCTGGGTTACATTAGACTGCACTCATTTGCAATCATGGATTGAGAGGGGGTGTACAGTAGCTAGGGAAGAAGTGGGCAGTACATGAAAATTCAGGCCTAATTTTCATCTGAAATCTCAACTACAGTCTTGTCTTTTCACAAACATGAAATTAAGCAGAAAACCATGTGACCCTTGTTGCCATTCTGATTTTATGTTGCTAAACAACTTCACATTAAGGACATATTTCTCAATCAAGCTTTACATCTTTATTCCCAATGATAAGGATATTAAAGCATGTGGCTCCAACCTTTTTTCTTATTGCCAACATGTTCTATCTAAAAACCAAAGATCATATATGTAGTGACACACTGTAGAGCGCTAACTATACAAAAAATATGCATGTACACCATGTACACCACTGTTTCACTTGCAGATGTGTTCTTATATTATCAATGGATGTGGGCACTATTCTTTATTTTACAAACTTTGCTGCCATAACTGCAGACAGGTTTCTCAAATCTGCATCAACCAGTGACTGAAAATAATCCCCTTCAACCTTTATGTTTACTCTTGTTTGGATATATTTTGCAGCTACTTTAATGCATTTCTTTTTGACTTTAAAGCTTCTTTACCTTAATTGGGCACCCGACACTTAGAGGTAATCTGGCAGAAAGGTAAATTAGCTAGAGAGAGTGGGGTGTGAAAAGCACCACAGTTCCTTCGCTCACATGGAATCAGAGATATTGCAATCATACGGCATGTGCTGTAACCATTTGGCAACCAGCTCTCTAAGGTGACCTATATTTAGAGGTTAAGTACATTCAAAATGGATTTGAGACTGAGTGCAACAGACAAGACTTAGAGATGAATTAACAAATGATTGGATTTTGTCTTTTTATGGGTTTGTCTAAAATTAGAAAAAATATAGACCATTCTTCGAAGACCCAAGTCAAGAGACCCACTTGTGTACCTAATCCAAGACACAAATGCAGATGCAGTCATGAATGGTTGACATAGATATGCAACATCCCATATGGGCCTGGAGAGCACAGTCTCTTGTTCCCAGAGAGAAGGCCAGTTTACCGCACAGATGGCCACATCTGTGGCACATTGGCTTACGCTCTGTTCTGCTCTTGGTGACCCTCCTCTGTGCTGGCTGGGGTAACTGCTGCAGCTGTGGTGAACCTCTGCCACACACTCTCTCTCAGTCCCTCTCAGTCTCTGACTGTCTTTTCCTCAAAAACATACACACAAGCAAACAAGCTCTTAGTCTCCTGGGATATATATAGTTTCATCTGCAAATTCAGGGAAAAACAAAAGTGCCATGAGAAAGCAACATATGTCTCTCTTCTAATGGAACACCTCTCTCGGGTTTTAACTGGTACAGTAATACAAGGACCCCTTGACTTCTGTATTTAACACCACTGTTTGAGCTTTAGGTGGAGTTGTTTGCCATTTTTCAATCATATGATTTCTACCAAGGACGATATGGTTCTTCCGTTTGAATCCCAAGGACAACCGGAAGATTCATTTGGCAGAGTGGAGACTTACAACGCTCCTTTGTTTATGCATGTAGGTCAATGAAGAGGAAATTCTCATTTACAAGCATAACCTTGGAGAAGAGAGTTTTTCTCTTGAGGGGCAATGGGACGAGATAGAGAATAATATTCATACAGTAAAAGGAAAAACAACACACCACTACAAGAGACCGTATTAGACAGTGATAAATACAAGCATAAATATGCCCAAAAAGCGCAGAGTTGCATCCCAGTGCGCTGTCAAAATAAAATGAAAGAAGAAGGAACAATGAAAATGGATTAGGCAATAAATAATAGAAAGCATGAGGCGGGATGACACAACAGAGCAACAACAGAACAGCAGGATGGCGAACCAGAAATACTGTAGGTAAGCTGGGATAAACACTGTCATAGGCACGAGACCAATAACATATTTTTTTCTTGCAGTACACTCAATAACTTAAGCATCTGAAATCAAATTTACATTCAGTACTAAAACAGTCAATAAACCTTAAAACTAAAACAAAAAAAACCCCACTCTACTCCTCACGTGAAAACCTCTGGTGTAAAACACTTAGAGTTGAGACAGGCGGAAAGCCTTGGATGCTGATGCCGCCTTTAGGTTTTTCACCTCATCTGCTCCACACTCACAAAGTGATAAATCCAATTTCTGAATTTACAAGCAGGAGAAGATTGTGTCATGACAGCGGGCCAAAGGCGCTATAATGCGCAGATAGGCTGTCTTGTAGGGCACATGCTGCAAACTCACAATACTTGTCGACAACAACAGTTTGTTTTGACCCAATCACCGCTGAAATAAACTTAGAATGAAAGATCACTGCTGAGATTTGCTACCTTTATAAATACACTATATGGCCAAATGCATATAAACACACAAAATATTATATTCATATAATACTTCTGATTCATCATGGCTGTGTGCCTGCTGCTTTAAAAGCCTCCGCTTTTCTGTGAGGGCTTTATACAAGCATTTGTAACTTAGCTGTATAGAGATTTGCCCCATTCAGCTACAGGAACACTTATTCATTTTTGTGTACTGATGATGATGACATATCCTAAATCACTGGGTTGAGGGAAAGGCCAAGGCAGGGATGACTACAATAATATTTTTCTCTATGTGATTCACAGTAATAATAGTTTTAAAAATGTAGCTTAACAAAATAAAAAATGAAATATGCGGTTTGCCAAATGTACCCCATCTTTTTCCTTTTCCTTTGGCTAAGTTTAATATCAAGTATAAACACAGTGTTACCTTCAGAAAGAACCTAATTCATTCTTCAGTCGGTCTGCTGTCGTATGCATTACCTGCATACAAAAGGTGAATTTAGCTTCCAGCTCTGAAAAGTGAAACCAGCTGCGTAACTGCCTTAAATGCTGCAAACAGGAATGTGGTTAAATAGAATATATAAGAAAGCAACTTTACTACTCACTTGATTTATGACCTCACTAAACATGCCACAGTTTGTGATCTCAGTCACTGGTTTCAAGTTTTACTGAATATAACAAATTTCTTAAACCTTTATTTTACCAGGTAAAATGTTTGAGAACCAGTTCTCATTTACATGATGTATATTTGTGTGAATTTTTGTCCCCATTAGAGTCAGAAATGACCCCTAAAGTGGGGTATGGCTTATTGTGATTGACGGGTCTCTAGTGCAGTGTGTTCATCATCATGTGCACTCATCATTTCTAGTTTCAAAACAGTGAGAAAGTTCTCAGCTGGAGGCTTCACAGCTGGGCTCTGTTTACAATAGGTGATGTCACTGTGGCTGCATCCATCTTTTATATACAGTCTATAGCAGTGTGCAATGACAATGGACAATACTTATGTTCTAGAGAAAACCTTCAGTTAGTTATGATCAATCATGATGATGATAATCATAACTATAACAGTAAAACACAGAAGCTGCTTCAGCATTTTAAGTAATTGGTCTTGACCTGTTCACTTTCTTACCTGGTTTTCAGTTTCAGTGTCTTTCTCTGTCATCGCGCTCTCCCTCTTTACACTCACTAATGTACTGAATTAAAATAAAACATGCTCTGAATATATACTGCTAAAAAGAAAAAAAAAATCAGATCTCAATGGGGGAAAAAAAAATCATGCTGGATATCTATACTGATATGGACTGGGTAATGTGTTAGGAATGAAAGGATGCTACAGCGTTTGATGGAAATGAAAATGATCAATCTACAGAGGGCTGAATTCAAAGACACCCTGAAAATCAAAGTGAAAAAATTATGCAGCATGCTAGTCCATTTTGCAGAAATTTCAATGCAGCAACTAAGAATGGTACTTGGTAGTTTGCATGTCCCCCACGTGCTTTTGTGCATGCCTGACAACTTTGAGGCATGCTCCTAATGTATGACACAGTATGGTGTCCTGGGGTGATCTCCTTCCAGATCTGGACCAGGGCTTCACTGAGCTCCTGGACAGACTGAAGTGCAACCTGGTGTTGTCTGAAACATAATAATAAACATAATGTCCCAGAGGTGTTCTAGTGGATTTAGGTCGGGCAAGCATGGGGGCCAGTCAGTGGTATCAATTCCTTTATCCTCCAGGAACTGCCTACATACTCTTGCCATATGAGGCTGGGCATTGTCGTACACCAGGAGGAACCCAGGACCCACTGCATCAGCGTTTTTAAATTACATAGTTAAAATACATGTTCAAAGACAAAAGTTAAAATACATGTTCAAAGACATAAAATAATAAAAATTTTACAACATAAATTAAGTAAAATCAGCCTCAAAAGTTTGCAGTTTCGATTTAAAGGAGACATCATGCAAAATCCACTTTTTTAGCCCTTAAATACATTTTTTTTGTCTACTTTGACTGTGTAGGAGTGCAGAAAATTTAAATGTATTCTCTCCCAGTGCTGCGTAGATATCTTTATATTCTTTTTGGGTCATACTTTTCAGTCCGTTCAGTTTTCTCTATTCCCCGTTACGTTTTCTTATCTGTTACATCACAGTATTTGCTGTGGAACTGCTAAACAAGGTCATGGACTTCCAGCTTACCGATTTCGTGAATCCGCCATTTTTTTCTCGCAGTGATTTAGTAGTCCAAGTTCAGTTATGCCGAAGTTGCAAGCAGACAAGTCAAAATGTTCGGTTGTTGGGTGTATTAACCCACACGATTTTTTGCCAATAAGTCAAAACAGTTGCAGCAACAAGATGCTTTCTTGCATTAAAAGAAAAATTAAAACTTCAACTTCTTTACAAGGTATTCCACATGTGGTTTAAAAGTAAGAGAATCATCAAGTAGAAGACCCAATTATTTATAAGTATGAACCAACTCTATTTCGTGTCCCTCAGGAGTGAGCACTGGGGGATTTTGTTCATGCTTCTTCCCGGAGTTTGAAAATACCCTTAACTTAGTCTTATCTGCATTGAGAACAAGTTTTAAGTTAATTAATGAATACTGGACAGCAGAGTTGGACCATAAGAATAAATAACTGTGTCGTCAGCGTAAAAATGCAAATTTGCACCTAACACAGGATGAGTTTATGCTAGTATATATAAAGCAAGCAGCATATTGTGGCATAGACAAATGTAAAAGGAGCTTGGGGATAATAAACTTTAAATAACACTCTCAATACATTGTTTAGGTATGTGAAATATGCCTCCACTCAATGTGTGCAAAACAGCAGCTGCCTTGGCTTCCTTCAAAAAAATGTGAATCCATACATGGAAAAACAAGTTTCAATTAACTGCTTATAAAAATACTGTTACTTTTCACAATACTTAGTTTTGTTTGATGACAGAACACCTGCACTAAGAGCACTCAACCTTTAACAAACAATATATTATACTCTTCTGTTATGCACTAATATATCATTACTTTGCATACAGTATTAATAAAAATCACAACCACTGCGACTGGATAAAAATCCATATACAGTATATTGTAGTCTATTAAGATCAACAAGTCTCTCTGCCCCTGTGCTAAATGTTTAATATTTAGGCTGTGTGGGTTTTATTTACTAATGATTTTTTTTTTTATATTCCAACTCCAATCTCAGAATATTTTTTGAAAATAAAACTATCTAATCTTTTAAAAGAGTGCACTTGTATTATTACTATTACAACTTAATCATTGGGTTGAACACACTTACAACAACACACTTACTAGGCTTAAACCTGAAGTGTTCCTGGAGCGATGTGGAGGGAAGGTAACTTTGTTTTGACTTATTGTTCCAGGCTGGAATTATGCAGCCAATGGGAAAAACACCTATTAGTCCATGGTAACACCTCGGTCCAACTCCAGTTGCTACGCTCAAGGGTCCCCTTAGCGAGTCCATGAGGGCTCAAAGCTGTTTCACAATCATCAAGTGCATCGGGCTCTCTCACAGACATCTTTTTCTTTATTTGCAGTTTGTGTTTCTGAAGACTTTGCTGCTGGGAATTGCCCACAGTTCATAGATTTGTAACATTAATCATTGGGTTACGAGCAGAAGCCTTGAGATAAAAAAAAAAGTTAAACAATCACATCTCCGTAAAACAGAAGACAGCGGTCTCATAATGGCTCTAATAATAATAACAATGATAATAATAATAGTTAAAAAATAATAATTATTTTTATGGTTCTAAGATAAAAATCTGCTGTGGACAAAAGGACTCCTAAAAGTGTTTAAAATCCCCTTTTGGGCCTGAGCTCTGTGGAGGGCAGTAAAAGTCTTACATACCAAACTCCACAAACAAAAGAAGAAAGAAAAAACAGTATGGTGGTCCCAGCAGGTCTGTTTCTTCTCTTTTTCTTTCCTTTTCTCTCTCACTCGTCCTTTTTTTCCTCTCTTGTCTCTCAGGTGGAGTGAAGGGCAACAATAGGGAAGCCATGGGAGGCACCTAGCTGTATATAAGGACTGGACACTGCCTTCCCTGCCAGATCATTGCGGTCCTTGTGGTGATAATCAGGCTCATTAAAGTTTGCTTCTTGCACCTTTCTGTCAGTTTTTGACATTGCTTTTCTCATCTGGGAAATGGCTAAACCCCTTGGAAGAATCTGTTAACCTCCAAATGTTCCCACTTGTGGACAAAACTCACCTGATGCTCTCAAGTCCTCGTCACCTGAAAAATGATGGAAGGGATTCATTAACCGTTTTCTCCTGTCTGGGAGTGTTTGGAAATTCCCCACCCTGTTCCTGAAAAGAAGCTTAACTGTTTCTCACTTACCTGCTCCTGAGCTCCAGCTCCTGAAGATGTACAGTGGGTATGGAAAGTATTCAGACCCCTTTAAATTTTTCACTCTTTGCCATTTGCTAAAATCAAAAAAGTTCATCTTATTTCTCATTAATGTACACTCAGCACCCCATCTTGACAGAAAAAACCCAGAAATGTAGAAATTTTTGCAAATTTATTAAAAAAGAAAAACTGAAATATCACATGGTCGTAAGTATTCAGAACCTTTGCTCAGTATTGAGTAGAAGCACTGATTCCCTTTGGGAATGATGCAACAAGTTTTCCACACCTGGATTTGGGGATCCTCTGCCATTCTTCCTTGCAGATCCTCTCCAGTACCGTCAGGTTGGATGGTGAACATTGGTGGACAGCCATTTTCAGGTCTCTCCAGAGATGCTCAATTGGTTTTAGGTCAGTGCTCTGGCTGGGCCAGTCAAAAATGGTCACAGAGTTGTTCTGAAGCCACTCCTTTGTTATTTTAGCTGTGTGCTTAGGGTCATTGTCTTGTTGGAAGGTGAACCTTCGGCCCAGTCTGAGGTCCTGACACTCTGGAAGAGGTTTTCTTTCAGGATTTCTCTGTACTTGGCCACATTCATCTTTCCTTCAATTGCAACCAGTCGTCCTGTCCCTGCAGCTGAAAAACACCCCCACAGCATGATGCTGCCACCACCATGTTTCACTGTTGGGATTGTATTGGGCAGGTGATGAGCAGTGCCTGGTTTTCTCCACACATACCGCTTAGAATTAACACCAAAAAGTTCAATATTCATCTCATCAGACCAGAGAATCTTATTTCTCATAGTCTGGGAATCCTTCATGTGTTTTTTGGCAAACTCTATGCGGGCTTTCATATGTCTTGCACTGAGGAGAGGCTTCTGTCGGGCCACTCTGCCATAAAGCCCCGACTGGTGGAGGGCTGCAGTGATATTTGACTTTGTGGAACTTTCTCTCATCTCCCTACTGCATCTCTGGAGCTCAGCCACAGTAATCTTTGGGTTCTTCTTTACCTCTCTCACCAAGGCTCTTCTCCCACGATTGCTCAGTTTGGCTGGACGGCCAGGTCAATGAAGAGTTCTGGTCGTCCCAAACTTCTTCCATTTAAGGATTATGGAGGCCACTGTGCCCTTAGGAATCTTGAGTGCTGCAGAAATTCTTCTGTAACCTTGGCCAGATCTGTGCTTTGCCACAATTCTGTCTCTGCGCTCCTTGGGCAGTTCCTTCGACCTCATGATTCTCATTTGCTCTGACATGCACTGTGAGCTGTGAGCTCTTATATAGACAGGTGTGTGCCTTTCCTAATCAAGTCCAATCAGTTTAATTAAACACAGCTGGACTCCAATGAAGGAGTAGAACCATCTCAAGGAGGATCAGAAGAAATGGACAGCATGGGAGTTAAATATGAGTGTCACAGCAAAGGGTCTGAATACTGATGACCATGTGATATTTCAGTTTTTCTTTTTTAATAAATTTGCAAAAATTTCTATATTTCTGATTTTTTCTGTCAAGATGGGGTGCTGAATGTACATTAATGAGAAATAAAATGAACTTTTTTGATTTTAGCAAATGGCTGCAATGAAACAAAGAGTGAAAAATTTAAAGGGGTCTGAATACTTTCTGTACCCACTGTATCTTGCGCAAACTGGTGATCAGTTTCTGGGGCCAGCTTCTCACTCCTAAAATCTTTGGTATTATGAGAAATACTTTCTTCATTTTGCAGACAGGAGAATTATAATGACCCCCCCCCCAAAAAAATCTTTTGCCATTTTATGCTTTAGTAACAACATTTCTCTAAAAATGTTTAGGCTGGCATTCAACCTAAAGTAGTTTAGATTGAATGCCAGCAATTGTTGTCAGTAATAAGCAATGTACCCCTGTTTACTGAGGTGGAAAGTAAGTAGTGGATGGCTGTGTAGCCATCTGACTTTTAAACATAACCTTGGCAGGAGTCTGAGGTTTGGATCCAATCACAGACCTGCAAGCAACATTTATATTTTTATTAACTATAGGTACCAGCTTAATAATATAACAGCCATAGTTTATGTGCCATCTAAATCATGTTTAATTTTAACTGTACTGTAGATTAAGCTGTCAGATGCTGAGTAACAATGACTACATCCTTGCTTGTAATGCTGTTGTTTTTCTTTTTTTCGTAATACCTACTCATGCTACCCCACCATCATTATTTATTGCCAGTTAAAGCTCAAAATCAATAACCTCAACTGCCTTCAAATGCCTCTCAATCTAAAGCAGCGTTGCAGAAAAGCTAAATAAAAGCCAAAGAAAGAATGTTGGTTTATGTAACGCCGAAATGTGAGAAAGGACTGGATCAGAGAGTAGCTTTTGCCATGGAAACAAGCTGATGGTCTGTCTCGTTTTCCTGAGTACAGAGCTAGCATTACTTTCAAAGTAGTGGGGGGTTCAATACTGTGGTATGTAGCCTACATACTGCGTTTCATCTGGAATAAAAAATTTAAAACATGTGTTATATCACCATCAGACCCACAGAGACATGAATATCAAAGCACATTCTCTTGGTTTTGTTTCAGAACATCCATACAATTCTCTTTCTACTTCTCCTTCACTACCCAGTCCCTCACTGATGTAACATATGTCTGTGTATTCTGTACATGGACCCTGCACTCCCATAGAAAACAAACTCTAATCAGTGTTGAAACAATGTCGTCGGACGAGCGTTCACTCCTCCTCTTTTCTCCTTCAACTCCTCCCAGCTCACAAATGAACACAGTTGCCTCGTATTAAATGCCGCTAACTCAAAGACCATCGCTGCTGTAGCCAAGACAACACAGCATATGATATATTCCCTCCTGATATTAAAAACAAGTGGGATGAGCAGAAGGATCGTCTGGGCTCTCTTATCTGACTTCTGAGAACCTTCATCTTCCTCCCACCCTGCATCCCTGATGCTCCCTCTTGCCTTGCTTCTTCTTCCTGCTCTCTTGATTGCCACAGTGATAACACAGAGCGATGAAGGGGGAGGTATGAATTCTGGAGGGATGACAATATGTGCTAAAGTCACCCAACTCACCCAACCTTAGTCGCCAAATCCCCCTGATGCTGTTCTTAGATCAACATATTTGCTATATATATATATATATATTTAAATCTCTCGAGCACAAGATGCAATAAAAGAGACGTGCTTATTATTTGACAAGAACCAGAGTTACATTGTCTTTTTTCACAACTCACAACCTATACAGTCCATGCCTACAGTGGGTAAAATAATTATTTGATCCCCCATCTCTAATTTATTGTAGTTTATGGTAGTTTAATTTTAATGGAGAGAGACAGAATATCAACTGAAAATCACACAGCACATTACATAAAAGTTATAAATTCATTTGCATGTCATTGAATGAATAAGTATTTGATCCCCAAGCAAAACATGTCTCAGTACTTGGTGGAGAATCCCTTGCTGCCAAGCACATCAGTAAGATGCTTCCTGTAGTTGGTGACCAGGTTTGCACACATTTCAACAGGGATTTTGGTCCACTTCTCTTAATAGAAACTCACTAAATCCTTTTCTTGGCTGCCACTTGGCAACTTGAAGCTTCAGCTTCCTCCACAGATTTTCTATAGGATTGAGGTCTGGAGGCTGGCTAGGCCACTCCATGACCTTAATGTGCTTCTTCTTTAGCCACCCCTATGCTGAAGGAGATTCTTGTCCAAGTATCAAATACTTACTTCACTCAATGAGTTTCATAGGTTAGTGTTGCACACAGTGCTGGTCCTGTTAACATGTTGGTGAAAGGCTTGAAAGGATTCTTTTAATTCCATTAAGACACACCAGTTTGCACATGCGAAGCCTATCAAGTTGTCACATTTCTTCAGCTGTGCAACATGTTATCTGGAGGTAGAGGGGAACAGCCCAGACTTATAATATCCTGACTTCCATCTGTCTTTTTATCTTGGATTACTAATTTAATCAGTAAGGGCCACATTTTTCTAACCCCCTGAACCAGATAATCCAAGAGTTCACTTTGTGCAGCAGTGTCTATTGCTGATAAGCTTCCATCCTTATGATCTGAGCAATCAATAGTCATTCTGACTTCTTAAGTGTTGAAAGTGTTCCAGTGGCTGTTGCATATCTACTTTACAGAAGTGCAGCTCAAGAAACATGAGGCTCAGAGGCCCAAACAGATTGTGACATTGCAAGTCACACTGTGTGACATGGCTCTAATAAACTTGGGCATGCAGTTTGATGCATGTAGACTACTCATATTACTGCTGAGTCATGGGCTTGTTTCCATGCTATGTCATTTTTGGCAGGTCATGGTAGGAGACGATAGTCACATCATATAAATGAGTTTGCCCTGGTCATCTCGATCAAGGCATTATTTCATGTTGCATCCTTATATAAGTTGGTTTGCAACCATAGGTGGCAGCAGTAGTCACATTGTGAGATGGTCATCCTAAATTTGTGACAGTGTCAGAATCTGGCTGTTTTTTGGTTGCAAAATCATGACAATGGCCAGCTTTGAGCTTCTCTCACTGAGTCAGAGACCATTGCGTCACGGGCATCGTTACGGTTCTTTCATGTCGATCATTTTTCAGCTGGGACAGGCAAAAATTGCACCAAGTATTCTTGGCTTTAGGTGCAGCCCACAGGTAAATCACATCATGGCAAAATCATACTTCCTGGTTGTAGCTCCTAAAGCATCATGAGTAATGTAGTTTAATGTCAGTTTAATAATCTGCTATATTGTTTCCTAAATATGAGAAGCTCTGTGTCTTTCTGTGCAGTATTTAAATAAAACATAAATGAACTGAAACTTTAATTCTTCCTTTACTTCATCTGCCACTTGCAGCAGGGAGACAGAGTTGCAGTGTAATAAGGACATATGCCAATACAGTACAGCCAGTCGCAAATGTTTAAAAATGCCTGTTCATTTTTGCTTAAAACACAGCCGCTGTCAAAGACTAACAGTCATAGAGCACGGTATCAAATCACTACCATAACCAGATCAATCTAGGAACGCATCAGCTAGTATAATCACATCTGGTGATAATGGACAATTTTCAGGGCTTCTCATGCAGCTAGTAGATATCTGTGTCAAAATTTCTCATTCACTGTTTACAAATGCAGATTTAAAAAACAAACAAAAACTACAACAAAAGTTTATCCATTGAAACACAAAAGAGGACGTTTTTGAGGCTGTATTACAGGAAATGCAATCCCTCTCTAGCCACAAAGGCTGTTTACCTGCATGCAACCAAAGATCTCGGACTAGCCCCTCGCTTACAGATTCTGCCCATTAACATACAAGATATTTGTTTATAGAAACTACAACCAGGTGCAACAAATTTTCCTTATAAAAAGCTAAAAATAATTATTTATGTAATTTAATAACTTTTGGCTTGAACATGGGATTTATTCAAATGTGGCCATAAATCAAGGATTTGTTCAAGCAGGCACCACATCAGCTGATGGCTGAGCTGACACCCTTCAATACATCAACTGGTTATCCTTTACCTTGTTTTTTTTCTTCTTCTTTCTCCAGCTGCTCTGTTTAGGGGTTGCCACAAGGTCTGATCTGCTAGCATCTTACCCGATCCCTAGCATCCTCTTTTGCCACACCAACTCTCTGCATGCTTTTCTTCAGTACATCCATGAATCTTCTCTATGTTCTTCCACTTTTCCTCCTCTGTAGATGTCTCACCAGCAAGCCACTTTGCACCTCACCCTCATCCGAGGCCCTTCTTTGTGCTGGATCTGACTTAAATCATTGCCATGGGTCTTGCTACTTCTCTCTGCCACTGGCTTTCCAGGAAAGCACATGGAAGTGCAGCGAGGTCCAGAACAGAGCGGTGCCACCAAACTACTGCAGATGGAAATAGAGGTCTTCTTTTGACTATAGTGGTCCTGGCTGAAATGCAGTTTTCTTACTTTTGATCAAGAGTATTACAATAACAATAAAATAAATAGATTTTAAGATTTTTTTTATTGCATTTGAAATAGTTTATGGTGCAAAAACATTTCAGTCTCTGCAGAGATGCAAAATTAATTATTATAAACTGAGGCTGTAGCAATTACATAAAAACAGTAAACAGACAAATTGGAAAATTCTGTAATTTTATGTTCTGTGAAAACCCTCTGAAGCAGCAAAAAGAATTCTTAAATCAGCAAGAATCCTGGGACATGACTCCTGCGAGAAGGTTTACCACAACTCATGATTTAGCTTTAATTTTAACATAACAGGCCAAATCTTCATCTGCAAATAACACACATTTGACCAGAAAGAATCAAAGCTACAGACAGAAAAGCCTTCACCACTTAACCCCAAACACACTCACACAAACATACAGATCCACATTCACTACCTAGCAGCCAGCTGTACCCAGTTTTGCATAAACCAATATTTTAATGGATAGAAGGCAATTCCATGATGAACATTGGTATGAATAATTTAAAATAATCCCCCTGAAAACAATCTCAAACTTTTAAACTTGCTCCAATCACACATACAAAAAGTCCATAAAGAAATGTAATGGCAGTCAATAGATGTAATGTTGCAGAATCATTGAACAAATGAGATGAGTTGCTTGCATTTACATCCAATTGAGTTCAATAAGACTTGAGACTGAGCTGGTTTGATTTTTGCTGTGATAGATGGTAGTGGAATCTGCTAAGCTGTTCTGTGAGTTCAATACTCTTCTCTGTCAGTAGTAACAGCTGAGAGGTGGCTTTTTTTTGGCGAATAACTTCCTTTTATCCCTCAGGGACGAGATGAGAAGGACGTGTGCATGTATTGAGAATGTCTGTAGATAAAGATGCAGATAAATAGTTTAGCATGGGTCTTTCAACCTGAGCTAGAAAGAGCCATGGTTGGAATACTGCATATCAACTATCAGGTTGCATGTGGGTTTATTCTCACTACACTGTCCAGTGGTAAGTGGCATAGATTCATCAAGGTGCTGGAAACATTCCTCAGAGAGAAAGAGAGGAGAGAGATTTTGGACAATGATAGCATCACACAACTGCTGTACATCTATGATGTGAATCTCCTGTTCCACCACATCCCAAAGGTGCTCTGTGGATTCAGATCTGGTGACTGTGGAGGCCATTTGAGTACTGTGAAGTCATTGCGATGTTCAAGAAACCAGAACTTTGTGACATCTCCTGCTGGAAGCAGACCTCATAAGATGGGTACACTGTGGTCATAATGGAATAGACATAGACAGCAACAACACAGGTAGGCTGGGGTGTTTAAATGATGCTCAGTTGGTACTGAAGGGCCCAGTGTGCCAAGAAAATATCCCCCACATCATTACACCACCAGCACCAGCCTGAACCATTGAAGAGGTAGAATGGATCCATGCTTTCATGGTGTTTACTCCAAATTGTGTCCCTACCGTCAAGTCGCGACTCATCAGACCAGGCAACGTTTTTCCAGTCTTCTATTGTGAAGTTTGGTGAACTGTAGCCTCAGCTTCCTGTTCTTAGCTGTGCCACCCCTTGTGGTCTTCTGCAGCTACAGCCCCCCCCCCACACCATTTTATTTAGTATTTTATAATTTTCCTGCACTAAAACATTTTGTAAAAGGGTTTAATAATAATAACAATAATTTCTTAAATACTCCGACCAGCCCGTCTGCCATCAACAACCATGCCACTTTCACATTCACTTAAATTTCCTTTCTTCCTCATGTGATATTTAGTTAGACCATGTCTAGAATGCAATATGCAGTTTATGAGTCCCCAACAACTTACAGCTTGTGAATATGTGATCTCATATAAATATTTTACATTTTATTATTGTTTTTGTTAAAACTGCTCCAGATTTAATGTATTGTATTATGTTAGGTATTAATATTTATGAATACATTACAGTGATTTGTTGTTGCTAATCCTAAAACATTATTTTTTAAGTGTATCTATTTTGATTCCAATAAGGTATAATTATCATTAAAAATCCAATATTTTCCACAAAGCACTCATCTAGAGAGTAAGGACCTCAGACCTGATTTCTTCCCCAAAGTGAAGAGCACTCTAAAACCACAAATCATATTGTTACAATCTGGCCAAGAAGAAATTATACAGCCACCTCTTTCAAAATCATTATCTAGCCTTTTTCTTTTCTTTTTCTGTTTCTGTTTCTGTTTCTGTTTCTGTTTCTGTTTCTGTTTCCTTTTCTTTTTCTTTTTCTTTTCTTTTTCTTTTTCTTTTTCTTTCTTTCTTTTTTTTTTTAACGGCTGCCCTGCTGCACAGCGGGCCAGTCCATTGGGACACAATGGAGGTCATATTTGGAAGGGGACAGTACATCAGCTGGACGCTAATCGGCTGACTCACCTTCACGATGCTCCCTTCTGGGATGGGCCAGAGGACTAACGAAGGGGAAAGGCAGAGGGAAATCAGACTGTGAGCGATTAGGTTAATGAAAGAGGAAAATAGAGTGAAAGGACAGGGAAAGGTGGCCCTAAGGCAAATAAGTTTAGAGGAGAGTTGAACCAATTGCTCTGACAGCCTCAGAGCACAGCATTGAGACACTGATTGGCAGCGAAGAAATAAGAGCGAAGATACACTGTCAGTGGGTGAATGAAATACTTTAAATGTCCTATTTTAGAACCTTCCGTTTATATCAACTGCTGAAAGGTTAATGAAAGCAATGCTGTCACACAAGTTTTACAGCTGTCTGGTTTTACTGAGTAGATGTAACTTAACTGAGATTCTCCAATAAAGTCTTCTTTTAAAGCTCAGCTTGGAAGATCTGTTATGCACAAACACAAATGTTGTAAGCAAAAGTCTGAAACACACAAGGATCTGGAAATGTTGCATGTGCACAGAGGTGGAAGAAGTATTCTGATCATCATCATCATCCAAGTTCTTCATTAAGCAGAAATATTATTAGCCAACTGTCCTTCAGATGACTCTATTAGTAGTTTTAGTTGAGATAGGTTTTAGTTAAATTAACATGTAGGTTTCTGCAGAGGTCCAAAACTGGCAAAACAAACACAAAACAAGCAAATAAACAAAATGCAAGAATAACAACAAAACAATAAAAATGCAGAAAGAAATAATAGATTCAATTAAAAAAACAGTGCTTCATCAAAAACACCCAAAGCAACACTGAAAATAATTCTAGTCAGTATTTATGTGCTAAAACATTACAAAATAAAGGTAGATTTCTGATTTGATTTGCTGCTGTATTTATTTTTTACTTAAATCCACATCATTTTTCATTTATTTGTTATCATTATTATTGTTGTTATTGTTATTCTTTCTGTCTTTTTACATTTTTCACTTACTCTTTTCTCATTTATTATTTTATTTATTTATTATTTGCAATTTCTGTTATTATTATTCTGTATTTCTCCTCCATATATTAACCCGAGCTTATTTACTTGTGTAAAAAGTAATAAATGCTGCAGTGACGAATTTATTTTAGTTTTACCTTAAATAAAAGGTAAATAAGGTTTTTTATTCATCAAAATAACTGCTGAATAAAAAGAAATGACATTCAACTATAAGCTTTATAATAAAAATAAGCATGTTCCTTTAAAATATTGGTATTAGAACAAAGTGGAAATGAAATATACAGCAAATTAAGCAATACCAGCTAAGAATATATAATAACAATAACAACAACAACAACAACAACAACAACAACAACAATAATAATAATAATAATAATAATAATAATAATAATAATAATAATAATAGACTGTGTCTTCTTTCATGCTGTCAGTGTTGTGTTTCACGATCATGGGTTCTCGAATTCCTCAAAATTTACAATACACCCAGCCATTGTTGGTAGTGTAAAACTTGTGTTGCCATGATGGCCAGCATTTCTGTCACTGGTAGTGGGGTTATAAATATCATTATTGATATAATCTCTTGACCTACGCATAATCACATTGACTTTAACTGGCTACAACAGTAACTACTGATTGTCTTGATGGAGGCACTCTGATAAACACTTGCATGGATAGGTTGTTTTGATATGTTGGACTGTATGTTCAGATAATAGCAATTTAGCTCTGGCCTGTGTCTGTACCACAAAGGAGTGTAGCTTGACGGATGCTGAATTTAAAAAAGGTTTCACACTCTTGGCGGCAATTTACATGTAATTTTAGGACTAATGAGAAGTGACAGTGATGATTATTGAATCTTGTACTTTTGCATGATTGTGTGAGTTTGGCCTGAGGACATGCTAATGGTCTTTCCAGTCTTCGTGTCTGTTTCAAGAGCCTGCCTGCCTGTGCAACTGAATGGCAACACACAAAAATTATACATTTATCATACATTTAATTTTTAGTACGGTATTTGTTAGACACTAAAAAACAAAAATTGAGGGAGTGAGTTGAATAAGGTTGAATATTTATGCTAAATGTTGAGATAAGTGTTGCTTGTGTAGGATGTCTGGAAAGTAGTGAAATTTTGGTGTGAAAAATGGCAGCACCATATTTGATCACACATCCATTCAGCTAAAACTAGCTCAAATCATGGTGGGTCCATTCTTAGACACGCCCGATGCATCTAGTAAGCCATACCTACATTATTATTATTATTATTATTATTTTTAACAAACATTGAATTCCACCACAGTATGCATAAGTGCACTGGATGTTGTCACAGGTTTAAAAAAACATTATAAAGTGATCTCGTACGAAATGTACCCATTTATAGAAATTCCTGTAATTACATGTGAATATGTGAGAGTTTATTTTGCCCAGTTTAATGACCTTACAACCTTTTTTAAAAAAATTTAACTTACATGACTTGACTTATATCTGTGTCTTATTACTGCTAAAATAAAATTACTGATTCAATTTATTCAATTTTCAATGTAAGTGGTACCACTTAGAATGCTATCTTTTCACCTCTTGTATATTTACAACCCAAATTCCAAAAACTGTTGGAGCAATGTGTAAAATTAAAAACAGAATGAATGATTTACACATCTCATAAACCCATTTGACTATTTCATGAAAAATATTAGTTCATTTTGAACAGTTGGGCACTGCATTAAAAACAGGCAGGATTCTGTCATGGAAATCGCTGCATGAGCACTTCCAGAAACCACTGTCTGTGAACACAGTTCACTATGCCATCCAGAAATGCAGGTTAAAGCTCTACTGTGCAGAGAAGAAGCCACTTGTGAACATTTGTGCTGTTGTCATAAATATGCAACACCGACTGATGGAGGAGGAGAGGAGGGGAAGATGAGAGAATTTTAAAGGTAAGGACTGCTCAGCAAGTGAAATTAGATGAAATAAACATTTAAACCACATGTCCTAATTCATTTTAGTGGTTTTCTGTCAGATATTGGTTGCTGAATTCTTTTTTTGTGACACATTTTGCAAAGCAAACTGAAATATACTAATTTTGTGTCATTCTAAGGTTGCACTAGGCAGTTTGGTACATTTTAATCAAGGCTAAACTGGTTAGTTTGCAATATTGTGGTGAATGCAGTCAGCTGGACTGGTGTAGAGCAGCTGTGGTGTTCAAGGTCATTCTTAGGATATACAGCAAGGGTCGCAGGTATCAGGTACTAGCTTAGTAGTGTCAGTGAGTTGAAAATCAGCCATATAGCTCATGAAACATCTGCTTATATTATGTTAAATTCAGCTGGCTAAATCTTCAAAGAGCAGTGAATATCAGTCACAGCCTTCACACAAAGAAGAATATGCTGGAGCTCACAAAGCAAGTTATCATGT
Source organism: Pterophyllum scalare (assembly GCA_024447675.2). Classification (NCBI taxonomy): domain Eukaryota; kingdom Metazoa; phylum Chordata; class Actinopteri; order Cichliformes; family Cichlidae; genus Pterophyllum; species Pterophyllum scalare. The sequence goes on along the minus strand of JAMQGT020015404.1, from coordinate 206,658 downwards.
GACATACTGTATTTCTAAATGAGTATTTTCCCCAAGCTGCATTGTTACACTCAATCGCAGGGTTCCTCCACCTGCCAAATCCCACTTTAACCCCATCAGGCATATGGCACAGAGTTTAACAGTCCAACATCCATCCATCCATCCATCCATCCATCCATCCATCCATCCATCCATCCATCCATCCTCTATATAGAGTTTATGATGATAACCAACTCAGTTGGGACCAACAGTGGGACTCCTATTAACCCCGTGTACCAACAGACTGTGATTTTCTAATTGCTGTTTTGGTGACGGCTTTAGCAGACAGTGAGCTACGCTTGCCATACATTGTGCCCACAATTTTGAAAACATTTAAAATATATATATATATATATATATATATATATATTCACATCACACCAGCTCAAAAAAATCACAGACCTCTGATTTTCACACCTGCACTTTTTGCACAACCATCTTTTGCTTGGTTTTATCTGTGTGCTTTATGCTTGTCAAGTCCTATGGATTTCTTACTCTAAGCATTAAAACACTAGCACGGAGATCTATTGTATACCCATCTTGTAATGTGGCAAGTAGGTGATCTAACAGAAGTCTAGAACTATATTGTATACTGAGTGCATTTAATATTTATCTCTATGTCCTTTGTTCTTTCTGCCAAGGGTGCAACCATTTATCTGGCACTTAAATTTGCCATTTTAAGTCTAGGAATTCAGTAGCTTTTCCTTGAATCATAAAAAATCTCTTGTTTCTTTCACAGCCTGCATTTTTACACAGTGGATAAAGCTACTCACTAGGTGTCCAGAAAAGGACAAATCAGTTTGAATCCTGTGTAGGTGATGGGGTGTATTTGATTGCCACTCTTGTCACCTTTGCTGGAGGCTCGGAGCACTGTTGGGATTGGGGCTGTCACTGTGCTGAAGAAGCGTTTATTTTGGTGATATACTCCCAGCATTTATCCACATGCACCAATTTTTCTGACAAGTTGCCCCCCCCCACCCCCCCAGAAAATAAAAAAAATAATAAAAAATTGGGCTCCTCAGGACATCCCAGAATTCAGCTGTGGCAGAAAACAAAACATAAAGGTATGGCTCCATTTTCCTCTGTGTGCTAATGTGTTCTGCAGAGAAACAAACAAGAAAATACGAAAAATACCTCTGAAACAAGAGGAATACACCGAATACACAGAAGCAGATGTGCTTATTGATTTTAAGGAATCTCTTCCTGTAGAATGTGGAGCACTTTTAAAAACCTGCAGGAACAAAACCTCTGAAATCCTCTCTCCACCCACCACCAGCATCTTCCTTCTCAGCAAGACAAAAAAAAAAAAGAAAAAAGAAAAAAGAAAAAAGAGAGAGACAACGAAACAAGCATCGCTGCAATAAACCCCAAAGGATGTCAAACCATCTGGACTGGAAAATGTGCACAAGCTGTAAACAAATAGCCTCAGTGAGCTCAAAGATTCACCTCACGCTGCAGAGCTGACCTAGCTCTCACCTAGGATCCCCAACTCCTCATAACCCACTCACGAACACTTCCCCCATTGTCCCGAAGCCAGTAAAATGTCTCAGCAGTGGCATTTTGATCTGTGAGGGAAAACGCAGGTGTTCACAAGCCAAACGAAAAGTGGTGGGGTTAAAGGTCATGGCCAATGAAGAGATGCTTGCTGGTTAATGTCAGAGATGTTGAGTTTATCCCGGCTGTGGGTCTGCAGATATTTGTGCAAGATGAGACAGAATGAAAGAGAATTACCTTCTTTTCTTTTTTTTATATGTAGGCTGTGACAGAGGTGTAGGTGGGGTGGGGGAGGGGAAGGGCAGAAGTTGACAGAAATTTCACTTCTGCTTTTACTTCTTAAATTCCTCCTTCCTTATTTGGCTCCCAGGCTCCACAGAGGGGCAGTAAAGTGAGCTAGTGCCAGTCCACTCCCCCCCAGCAGCCTCTCAGTGCACCTTCACAAGAGTGTGAAATATAATTGGACACCTGCACTCAAGGAGCACCAAAAGTAGCTCCGCTGTGTTTACACTGGAGCTCAGAGGAGAGCGAGCAGTGCAGTCAGAGTATCACTGTTCCCCTTTGTTAGACTGTTAGGGTGTTTCATTACTCTTGTCTGATTGCCCAGCCCCTCCACAACACTGAAATATAAATCCATCCTATGTTCTGAAGGTAAAAGTGCTTTTCTGTGTCTTTGTAAATTGTCAAGCACACATTGTCCGCGCAAATCTCGCACACACCTAACTATTTTCCCTGAATTTGTTTTTGCATGGCTCATTCAGGAGGACTTTCCAGTACAAGAATTAATTCCTTTAGAGGAGGAATATGTTGTTTTTTAAGTGAGGGAGCCTGTTATGGTACACAGCCTTCTGCACATTCATTTTTTTAAAATCCCATTTCCCCCTCTTTCATTCTTGATTTTAAATAATCCCTAGCTTGTCTCTTTGTGAACCATGGTTTCCAGTACTCAAAATCTATCTAAGCACTGTCAAAGGGAGGAGAAAAAGAGGAAGACTTTATCTTTCAAGAAGTCAGGCAGTGTGTGCTGAGAGCAGCAGAGTAAAGGGTTGCTGCATGTGTCCACACACCCCACCATTTACAGTTCTCTCCTGATCAATACGCACTCCAGGCACTGAAAACCTCACTGAACCAGATCTACATCTCCACCTCGTACCCCAGGGACCTGGAGATGGCCCTCAGCACACAATTAAAATTTCACACTTGACTTCCTTCCACAGACTGTCAATATTAGGAAAATAAATAACAGCTAAGTTTAAAGCAAACATAAAGTTAAAAGGGACTAATGAATAACTTGTAAAAGTAATGGATGCAAGAAAAAGGTAGAAAGGTGGTTTGTCAAGACTATAGGTCTGCGGCATGTTCTGTGAGGCCCTGTGCCCTGTGTAGTTTCTTTTTATATCTTCATCTAAATGTGCAAATTATATTGTTTACATTTGTACTTGGTTTCCAATGTTGGCCCATTATAGCATTTCTTGGCACAGTCTGCCACCTGTAGTGGAGTGGAATAGCGGCCGTATTTGCTTTGCCCTTATATGCATGTATGTACCAACATCATTTATTTATTCTTAGAAATGGCATTTCATGATGCACAAAATTCAAAAGAATCCTTTTTCATCTTATACTGGGCCTTGGTGCAGCCCTCTGACCATCTGTCAGAAACAAGTTGTTTTATCTCCCTTCTGCTGTCTCTTTAAATCAACTTTCTTCTGATTGGATGACCTTCACAAACAGAAGGTTTGACAGCAGGTGGGTGGGTCTTCTGTGCTCAAAGCCAAAGTTGTGTGCCTGAGATGTCCAGCCTTATCGACATGATACAGGGCCAAGTACAGAAAAAAGCTGTCTAACACCAAGCTTCTACAGCAGCCTGAAGCCCAAGCTTTTGAGTCACATGGATTGCTTGCACATATACTGACCTCAGTGTTTGATTTTTTTTTTTTAACATGTGTATTCATCATTCTAACTGCACATCCCATTTAAGCACAGCTATAATTAAGCAAAACGCTAACTTAAGCATGCTAATTTGTTTGGAACAACCATATCAACATGCTCAAGTAATATGTCTTCTATTACATGTATTTGTTCAGTTCATCCAGTCTGTGATTATACAGTAAACATGGTATTAGAGTACAAATATAACATGAAATGTAACTGGATTAAACACATGGCATGTCCTTCACCCCAAGGTCAGTATATGCACTTCTGTTTAGCTTTTAATTGTTGACCTCCTGTTTCCACTTCCCCTGATTACCCTTGTTTATTCAAACTCCCATCTTTCCTTTGTTCATTGTCAGTGTGTCGGTTGTCTTCCCTTGTGTGCTCCTCATGGCTACTTTGTTTATATACTATATAGCCAAAGTTATTCACTCACCCATCCAAATCATTGAATTCAGGTGTTTCAATCACTTCCGTGGCCACAGGAGTATAAAACCAAGCACCTAGGCATGCAGACTGCTTCTACAAACAGGCTGAGGCACATAGTGTGCAGAAGCTACCAACTTTCTGGTGTGGGGTTGTTTTTCAGGAGTTGGGCTCAGCCCCTTAGTTCCAGTGAAAGGAACTCACAATGCTTCAGCATACCAAAACATTTTGGACTATTTCATGCTCGCAATTTTGTGGGAACAGTTTGGGGATGGCCCCTTCCTGTTCCAACATGACTGCACACCAGTGCACAAAGCAAGGACCATAAAGACATGGCTGAGCCAGTTTGGTGTGGAAGAACTTGACTGGCCTGCACAGAGGCCTGACCTTAACCCAAGAGAACACCTTTGGGATGGAACTGACTGGAGACTGTGAGCCAGGCCTTCTCGTCCACCGTCAGTGTCTGACCTCACAAATGCACTTCTGGAAGAATGGGTGGACTCTGGGTGGGCCAATATATTAAACCCTATAGATTAAGAATGGGATGTCATTCAAGTTCATATGTGTGTGAAGGCAGACAAGTGAATATTTTTGGCAATATAGTGTATTTTGGATTTGTTGTTCACTTCCCAGTGGGCCTAGAGTCTGTATGGTGACTGTCAGTTGCTAGGGAAAAATGAGTATTCCCAAACCAGCTGTGAGTGGTTACTGGAAGTTGCTGTGAAATCAACTGCCAAAGCCCCAGTCATGTAGGATTAGAGGCCGGTCAGTGACCCACCCCGGTAAGCCCCAGTAACTAGGAAAAATGTGAGATGGGTCGCTTGCTGTCCTTAGATGAAATCTTCACAAAGAGGTATTTGATGCTGTACTGAACACCTCCTTGGGATTTTTTGGGTTGCTAGCAGTTTTCCAAGTTTGCCCACAGTTTGCATAGAAGAAAGTGCAGCGCACACCAGCTGGAATAAAATATATGATGCTGAAAAGACAAGTCAGTATATTAAAGGTGCGGGAGAAACAAGATGAGATGGCTGACTGAGCTGCAGAAGTTGGAGAATGGAGATCATGATGATGCCTTCAGTGTCTCTCTAGAATCCTGAAGTAACTGCAGTCAAATGCTGACTATAAATGTCAAAAAGGAGAGGAGAGTTCAGCTGCTGGACTGCAGCAGTTTCACAGTTTGGTGAATGTCTGCTGCAAATCTTCTCTTGGTTTTGTTACTGTCACTGATTGATTTTTATTTCTATACTTTGTCTGTACTAAAATATATTTCAGTGAAATACTATTTTTAGCTGCCTCTCTCCGTGGGTGCATTCTCTCTTAGTGAACGGCACTATGAGTTCACTTAAATGCCCTGAAACCAAAAGGAGAACACATAAAAAATGTGTCAGAGACATCAGTTTTAGTTATCTCACATAAGGAACTTGTGCATTTGTGTTCGTCTCTGTTTTGCTCTAACTGGTTAAAAAGTTATATATCTGATATGGGATTAAAATATTTTCAGAAGTGCAAAGTATGCTGATTTTGTTTGTGGCGAATGAGCAAAACTGCCTTTGACCGTTTGCAGTCAATGAGTCGTCCATGAACTCTTCTGTATACCAAAGTATTTTAGAGTCAGATGTGAGGCCATCTGTCTGACAGCTAAAGCTTGATCCAAAACTGGATCGTGCAGCAGGACAGTGATCCCAAGCAGAGCAGTAAATCTCCAGCAGAACGACGAAAATAATTAAAGTGTTGCAATAGCTAAGTCAAAGTTCAGACCTCAACCTGAATTGAAATACATAACTAAATGCCCACAAACCTTAATGAACTGATGCAATTTTGCAAAGAAGAGTGGCCTGTATGACTAATAAAGTGAGACAAGAAACAGTTTCTACAAGGTATTGCTGCTAAAGATGGTCCTGCAAGCTGCTGAATCACAGGGGTGCACTTAGTTTTTCATGAGTGTAGCTTGATGAGATAACACTTGAAGATCATTTTCTGCAAACTGGCAAGTTTGTTTACTAATTACGCAATTTTATGACCACGTCTTTCCCTCACTTTAAAAATGCATTGCGAGCACTGAGTTAAATAAAAAGAAAGGAACTGTGAATTGCACTGACCAAATCTATCCTTCAGGATGACCAAAGGTATCACAGTTTGTACTTTTTCAATTCAATGCATTGGGCACTTTGTGGGATATTTAAGACTACATATATGACTCGTTTTACTTATTCACCTTTTGTGCACCATAAATATACAATAGTTCAACATAATCTATTCAAAGCATTGCACTGACCCACCGACAGGCAGACAGACACTGTCAGCATTACAGTCACACTAGCTTGTCAAAAAGGAAAAAATAAAATAAAATCATGAGTACTGATACTTTATGACAACTCTGGATCAACATATTCTCAGTGTCTGTGTACCAAAGAAATGTCAGATAGAGGTTTGACTACAGCACTGAATTCTGGGATACTCTACTCTAAGTTATTTTTCTTCACCCAGCAGAAGGTTTAGTCCTCTGGGAGAAAAGCTGGCACAGGATGCTTGCTTTGTTCTCCAGAAGACATGACAATCCTGAAACCACTGCAGCTGCAGTGTGCTAATTTGTGATTTTCGGGCCAAAGCAAGCCATACAATCCACACATTTTAAGATTTCAAACCTATCTGACCACCATGCTAAATGTATCTTTTCATGTAAGACCACTTCCCGTGGAGTTAGTACTCCAGCGCAATTCCACAGCAAACCATGACAATAACAAACAGAATGAGGCCAGTTGAATTTGCAGAGTTGTCAGCTTTAGGTCAGCGTAAAACCTAGTTTTCCAAGGTGTGGGGTAAATTTAAGCAGAACCGGAAATCTGCAGAGCTTGTCAAAGACTTGGCAACAATCCATTTTTCAAATGATTTCCAGCCAACTGAAACACAGTAAAGCTCAGCTACACAGTAAAAAAATGTGAGCAGTCAAAAGGCATCTTGTCTGTGATAGATGGAGGATTTTCACCAGGATTTATCGTCTATCTTCCTCTCAATCTACAGTATCTGTCTGTTTTGGTGGAAGCAAAAACAGAGAAAATTGCTTGGTCTAACTTGTCATCTTCATGCTGAGAGGTGCTCTGTGACTGTTCTGTCCTTCAGCGGACACTTGAGCGACATCAAAACTACGAGTGATGACTGCAGATGAAATAAAGAATGGAATTTATGGATTAAAGTTTTAGGTACTTTCAATTTCCGCATTTATCTTTTTAGACCCACTTTGAAAACTGATATATTGGAATTGTTTTTGGCCGGATATATTTAAAAAAAAATATTTCAGTCATCCTAGAAATGAAAATAAATCTGAAGTATTGCTGCAGATTTTTTTTAATCAGAAATATTTTCTTTTGATACAATATAAAGCTGTTCTAATCAATTCCTACTACAGATTAAATACAGTCATGTGAAAAAGTACTCCATCATTGAAACAATCATTTTCTGTATGACTTTGTCAGTGTCTCACATTGTTGTGGAGGAATTCTGGCCCACTCTCCTTGCTTCAGTTCATTGAAAATTATGGGCATTTGTTTATGCACAGCTCTCCTAATGTCCCACCACAGTATTTCAATCAGGCTGAAGTCTGGACTTTGGACTATTGCAACACCTAGATTCTTTTCATTTTCAGCCATTCTGTTGGAGATTTGCTGCTGTGCTTGGGATCATTGTCCTGTTACATGACCTAATTTGGATCAAGCTTTAGCTGTCTGACAGATGTTCTTATATTTGACTCTAGAATGTTTTGGAATACAGAGGAGTTCATGGTCTACTCATTGACTGCAAGATGCCCAGGTGCTGTGGCTGCAAAACAAACACAAATCGTCACCCTTCCACCACTGTGCTTGACAGTCAGTATGAGGTATTTGTGCTGACTGGTATTTGTAGTGGTATTTGTTGTGTTTGGTTTGTGTATTATGGCCAAACATCTCCACTTTGGTCTCATCTTTATGAAGGACATTGATCCAGAAGTCTTGTGTTTTTTTTTCCCGTTTTTTTTTCATTCCAGGTGCAACTTTGCAAACCTAAGCTGCGCTGTCCTGCTCTTTTCAGAGAGAAGAGATTTCTTCCTTGCAAGGGTTCCAAATAAGCCATACTTGTTTAGTCTTTTTCAAATTGTTGTTGTTGTTGTTGTAATTGGCCTAACCGAGGCCTGTAGAGTCTGAGATGTAGATTTTTTTTTTCCAGGTTTCTGTGAGCGTTGCACAGATTGACCTTTGGGTAAATTTGCTGGGACATTTACTCCTGGGAAGATTGTGGCATTGTGTTAACACACACCTGAATGTTCCAGACCAGCAAACTGCCAAAATGTTTGTTTTTGGTGGTCACACTCGCTGATGATCTATTGATCAAGAGGATTTAATTATCAGCACCTGGCTGCTACTTACCCTTATAATTCCTGTGAAAGCAGTAAGTGTTCACCTAGTTTTTTACAGGACTAAATGAATTGTATTTTAAAGGGAAGAGAGAAGAGAATCATTGCCTTCAACTCTTCAGCAAAGCGCACATAGTGATGATGCAGCATTACAACTAATTTGTCCTGCATGTATTCATGACATAATACCCATCAAACATCAAATTCTCTCTTTACCAAGGCTATTTGTGGGAAAGCATTGCTTGTTTTCGTGTTGAGTCAAGAAGTGTAAACTGACAACTATTTCCAGGCTCTTTTTTTGTGTTTTATGACCTACATTTATTTAAGAGGCATGTGACTTAATAACACTGCAAAATGAGTCACAGCTCAGTAGCTTCACGGCTTCAGCTTAGCCTCTTTCAACCACAGAGTACAATTAAAGGAGAGAAATATTCATCATTTTATGCCAAAAAAAAAATCAAATTTGTGGCCACTTGATGTGGTTCACCACATAGGGCATTTGAAATTTGTTCTAAATTACAATTATCGGGCTCATATTTAATGGCGTGACTGCTCATAAGAGCAGCGAGATAAGCGAGCAGTGGGGGTGGATCCTCATGGCATTGTGCAATCAGGACATGGTGATGAGAAAAGGTCATTTGCGCTAATGCAACATTTTTTTTTATTATGAGAAAGACGTCAGCGTTGATAGATGATCCAAAGGTCGCTGGTGTCGTTACGCCCCTTCTGTCCTGTAGGGTGATGCAAAACAGATCTGATGACTGCCCTCCACATTCTGCACTTCATCAGAGAACAAGCAAGCGAGCAGCCCATCCGGGGGGCGGATAAGGAGCTGGGTGGAGCTCGCTCACTTACATGATGAACAACCTTGCCTGCAACCTTACTCGCAACGCAAACTCACTGACTTTAGCACAGTTTTCTTTAATTCCATGAAGACATATGGGAGAAGATTCACTCTCTTCTGATCTGTATCAGCAACTTTGACAGAAATCAAAAGCCTGTGTCCTCACACCCGACACGCTGCTTGGATAAACACGCAATTCATACTGAGCAAATGAATCACCTACTTGATATGCAAAGGAGCAGTAATCATTATCTGGCTAGCTCATAAGCATTATACCCATAGCCTACCAGTAAACAAAGCTTATTAAATCACTTTTTGTCAATTAGCTCTTTGAAAAATGATCTAGGGTAAAAAAAAAAAAAATAATACTGCGAACATGATGGACGTGATGTGGGAATTGAAGAGCATTATTGTCTTTGTTCTTATGCTTTTCTTTGCCTTAGCTAGGAAACTACACACTGGTAGTCAAGGAAATGACAGCGCAAGTGTGCTGCTAACAAGTGCTGAAGGGAATATTTACTCTAAGAAGCAGAATTAGATGTCTCATTTAAATGGACTCACTCGAATCAACAACACAGAAATGAAAATGAGTTAACTTTTTTTTTTCTTTTTTTAAATCTCACAAACTCTGAGAAACTTCCAGCTCTGTGGAAACAGGTCATGCTGTACCCATGAGGGAATTGCATGCAAAACCACCCTGGGAGGTAATCTATCTTATATATGAGACAGTAATATAATACAAAAGTATATCAGTTCTGATATGGGGTGACGGTTACTGTTGTCTTAATTGAATTAGGAACAAAGTGAGCTAAGATTAACCAGAGGTTCAGAATCTCTTCATCTACTGGTTAATCACTTGGAAGGATGAGACTGAAACAATGAAGCAGTGCTTTGAATCTGCCCTGCATTAGCAATGCAGAAGTCAGCACTGCAGCACAGCAGAAGTAAGCATCTTAAAGATGATACAAAAGAGCAGCAGCACACATGGAAAAGGTGACTGCTGTTCTGCTTAGGCAGTGTTTGGTTGCCTTTTGTGTTTCTATCTAGTGGCCACAATTCAAAAAGATCTGATGTCTTCCTCCCGTGATGTGCGCTCTTATCACACAACACAGATGTCTGAGTGGATGCCAGCGGGCTCAGGTCTGTGATGAGAACTCCTAGTTATGTGCGGTGGCACCCGGCGTGAATGCCTGGCTTCCAAAGGGCAGATAGATAAATTATTCAGCCTGAAGTTTTGCATCAGCACGGCTCAGATGGCAGCACATGAGAGGGATTAATTCATGCAACATCCATGAGAGGACAGGGAGATGTCTCAAAGCCATGAGTTGAGTGAGGGGTGCTCATATGTGTGTGGAGAGGCAAATCACTGCTCATTTTGGAAAAATTGCTAATCACATAATTACTACGATATCCTAGACTATGATATCTTTGTTTTTGAGTTTGCAGGTGAGAACGGAAACAACAAAGCAATGCCTCACGGAGGCATTTTGTTTGTGTGTGAAAACTTTTGGATTGTATTTTAAGATCAATAACTTGTGCTTATTATCTTGGGAGTGTCTCTGAGAGTGTCTCAGTCATAATAATTTAAATTAAGTGTGGTTCTCTATTGTGTTTTTATTCCTGCCAACATGCAACGTTAATCATCTCAACTGACCACGAATAAGCACAAGCACAGCGCATGTTGATGACAACTACTGTAAATGAGGTGTGTTTCTTATTGATAATATGTCAACACTGCACCGGTCACAGATATGGTCATCTCACGTTTGCCTGAATGACTTTGACAGCGCTGGCATAGCTGAATAGATATTGTTTGACTGACATGGGGAGCCCTGTCAGAGGAGAATTAGCAGACCATTAGCATTCCATGACATTTTCCCATCCGTCCAGAAAGCAGTGGTGGCCCTGTAAACAAAATGCTGTTGTGGTGCATGGCAAGGAGAAAAGGGAATAGAATGTAATGTAAAATGGCATTGTTCAGTGGCTGAGATACCAGGTGCGCATTCAAATGTGGCTCTACAGGGCAACCTCTGGCTGGCTGAAACAGAAGAGGGAGACGATAAGGGAGTGGACAAATGGGACATACAGCAGGGTAATTGAAAGTGCTTTGGATTTTAAAGGCCAAATGCTACCAGGGGTTATCAGCAGCAGAAACAATCTGAATTTTTTATAGGAGTAACTTATTATCTGGACAAAAAGGAGGTTTGTCACGCTTCACAAAGGGTACCTGGATGGAAAAGAGATCATAAAGGCCACAAGCAAACTTTAGAGTGCCTTTAAAACACTGTAAAATTACTTTTAGCACCTTGTTTGGAGAAAAAAAAAAAAAAAACGTTTGGATTGTGTGCTCAACAACCTTTTGAATAAATGTGCTCCACTTACCACCAGCCGTTCCATTCACGGTAATTGCCTGTGTAATGCAACAAACTGTAATGTGGTGTTGATGTTTTTTTCCATAAATCTGCATAAACTAAAAGAGATCACCTCTTGGATACCAGCAAAGAGGCTTACATCATCGCTTATGCTACAATTCAGAGCAAAACAATCCTGAAAATAAACGTAAGAGATGCTTTTCAGATCGTCCATCACAGAACTAGAAATTCACACAGCAGCACCGTGGGGGAAAGACAAAAATGTTACTCTGACAAACTCATTGTTTATCATGTGAGGTGGTGCATACATCTACAGAATGCGTACCACAAATTCTACACAAACAAGTAGAGCCATGCCATTCTCTAAATTGCTGGACAGCCCTGGGATAGCCCTGAAGCTGAAGACATAGAATGAAAACTGCATCTCATAAAATAATAAAAACCCTTTCCCCCAGGGTAGAAGGGTGGGAAACAATTCCCCCTCCTCCCCTCCAGGGAAAAAAAATCTTTCAGGTACACGGGCACAGTGTGGCCATGGGGAAAGCTGACTGTATTACTGACATTGCCCCTCCAGCAAGGCCTCTTTATGTGGAAGAAGCTTTAACTGACCTTAAAAATTAGTACAATGTTATTTTAATAAACACAGATGGTCATCTGCTTGTTGACGCAAATATCTAATCAGCCAATCACATGTCAGCATCCCAGTGCATTTAGGCATGTAAACATGGTCAGGTTGACCTGCTTAAATTTAAATTGAGAATCAGAATGTGGAAGAAAAGCTGATTTAAGTGACTTTGAATGCAGGATGGTTGTTGGAACCAAACGGGTGGGTCTGAGTGTTTTAAGAAATTGCTGACCTATTGGGATTTTCCCACAAAACCATCTCTAAGGTTTACAGAATGGCCCAAAAAAGAGAAAATATCCAGTGAGCGGCAGTTCTCTGGGTGGAAATTCCTTGTTGATGCCAGAGGTCAGAGGAGAATGACCAGACTGCTTGAAGCTGAGAGGACAGTAACTGAAATATCCACTTGTTACAGTCAAGATATGCAGACCAAGGAATGCATCTGTGAACACATAACATGTCAAACCTCAAAGCAGATGCGCTACAGCAGCAGAAGACCACACCGGGTGCCACTCCTGTCAGCTAAGAACAGGAAACTGAAGCGACAATTCACACAGCCTCATTAAAATTGGACAATAGGAGATTGGAAAAATGTTGCCTGGTCTGATGAGTCTCGATTTCTGCTGCAACATTCACATGGTAGGGATTTGGCATAGGCAACATGAAAGCATGGATCCATCCTGCCTTCTATCAACTGGTCAGGCTGCTGCTGGTGGCGTAATTCAATTCAATTCAATTCAATTCAATTCAATTCAATTCAATTCAATTCAAGTCATATAGCACCAATTCACAACAACAGCTGCCTCCAGGTGCTTTATATTGTACGGTAAAGACCATACAATATAAGAAAGAAAGAAACCCCAATAATCAGACGACCCCTTGTGAGCAAGTATTTGGCAACAGTGGGAAGGAAAAACTTCCTTTTAACAGGAAGAAACCTCCGACAGAACCAGGCTCAGGAAATTAGAGGAAAGAGAAGAGAGCAGTGAGAAAGGACAAGAGACATACACTATGAGAAAGAGTAAGAATTCATTAATTACTAATGATTAAATGCAGAGTGGTGTATAAACAGAGAGAGAGTGAAAAGAGGTGAGTGAAGAAGTGCATAAGTGCATCATAGGAAGCCCCCAACAGCCTAGGTTTATTGCAGTGTAACTAAGGGAGGGTTCAGGGTCACCTGATCCAGCCCTAAATATAAGCTTGATCAAAAAGGAAGGTTTTAAGCCTAATCTTAAAAGTAGAGAGCTTGTTCAATAACTTCAGTTTTATCTGAATTTAAATGTAGGAAATTAGAGGTCATCCAGTCCTTTATGCCTTTAACACTTGCCTGTAGTTACCGTAGTTGTTAATGGTTTGGGGGGCATTTTCTTGGCACACTTTGAGCCCATTAGTACCAATTGAACATCATTTAAATGCCACAGCCTACCAGTGTTGTTGCTGTCCATGTCTATCCCTTTATGACCACAGTGTACCCATCTCCAGCAGGATAAAACACCATATCACAAAGCTCTCAAACAGGTTTTTCTTTTAACATGACAAGGCAACAAAAATTGCCATGTTCAAAGTCACTTAAATCACCACTCAGTTTGAACCTCAGCAGGTCATCTTGTCCATGTCTATATTCCCAGTTGCTGCCACGTGATTAGCAGATTAAATATTTGTGTTATCTGTCAAATAACCTTGCCAAACAAAGTGGCCAGCGAGTGGATTTTTGTGTCTGACTGTTACATCTGCACAAAAATTCTAATGTAAAATAAATAAACAAATAAATGTGGTTTTGCAAGGTGTTGTCTTTATGTCAGAGGGATACAGGAGAACAAAAGAGGTGAAATGGTAGGTGTAGATTAAATTTTATGTATACTGACATTGCTTTTATATTTTACAGACTGTAGACAATTAAGCTAGATCCAGAATGATTAGCATAGCCTGGAATCAGTTAACCAAGTGGTAACCTTGGAGGCTCTTTGAGTGGCCACTTGAGGCTGGCTCCAACAGTGAATTAATCCTCACAGACTCTGATATTAAAATGCTCAATATTACAGCCAAAATAAGCATGTTTTAGAGCCTGGTAAAGAATAACAAAAACATCTTTTTAAGTCTGTGTAGTTTCACCTCTGCTAATTTGATTCACTAAATTGTGGAGCTGGTGTCTCTTGGAGCACTTTTAATGAAAATAATATGACTTGCTGTGAGGTTATTTGTACTAACAGGCCATCTAAGAAATCTGTGCTCCAGGCTTGATTAATGAAAATATTTTCTCGTATGTACTGTGAAAAAGTATTTCCCCTACTTCTTGATTTCTTAGTTTTTTTTTGTATATTTCTCATGCTTAAATGTTTCAGATTGTCAAACAAATTTTAATATTAGACAATGATAACCAAAATAAATACAAAATACAGTTTTTAAATGATGATTTCATTTATTAAGGGAAAAAAGTTATCCAAACCTGCCTGACACTATATGAAAAAATTAGAATTAGAAATGCAGTCAAGCGTGTACGATAACCGACAACGAGTCTTTCACATGGCTGTGAAGGAATTTTGGCCCACTCTTCTTCGCAGAATTGTTTTAATTTATCCACCTTGGAGGGCTTGAACGGCCTGTTTAAGACTATGCCAAGGCATCTCAATCTGAATTACGTCTGGACTTTGACTAGGCCACTCCAAAACCTTTGTTTTTTTGAGTCACTCAGAGGTGGACTTGCTGGTGTGATTTGGGTCATAACTCAAGTTATGATCTCCTTGTCTCCTTCAGGATTTTTCTGGTAGACAGCAGAATTCATGGTTCCATCATTTACAGCAAGTCATCCAGGTTCTGAAGCAGAGAAGCAGCCCCAGACCATCACACTACCACCACCATGCTTGACTGTTGGTATGATGTTCTTTTTATGAAAGGCTATCCACACGTCTTCAAGAAACAAAACGACGCCCAGTCCCCTTTTTTGAAGCTCCAGAGACTACTATGACCTGGATGACTGAGAATCTACACAGACATGAAAGGCTGTTAGTTTTACTCCAGCTGTAATGGGACTCAAACCTTCCAAAAAGTTCAGCTTTTGTCTCGTCAGTCCACAGAATATTTCCCCAAAAGTCTTGGGGATCATCAAGATGTTTTGTTGTAAATATGAGTCGAGTTTTTTTGGCCAGCAGTGGTTTTCTCCTCGGAATCTCACATGGATGCCATTTTTGCCCAGTCTCTTTCTTATTTTTGAATCATGAACTCTGACCTTAACTGAGACACATGAGGCCTGCAGTTCATTAGATGTTGTTTGTTTTGGGTTGTTTTGTGACCTCCTGGATGAGTCGTTGATGTGTTCTTGGAGTAATTTTGGTAGACCAGCCACTCCTGGGAAGGTTCACTACTGTTCCAAGTTTTCTCCATTTGTGGATAATGGCTCTCACTGTGGTTCACTGGAGTCCAAAAACCTTAGAAATGGCTTTGTAACCCTTGCCATACTGATAGAGTCTCATGTGCTCTTCAATTTCTTTAGATCGTGGCATGATGTGTTGCTTCTTGAGATCTTTTGGCCTGCTTCATTTGTCAGACAGGTTCTATTTAAGTGATTTCTTGATTCGGCAGGTCTGGCAGTAATCGGGCCTGGGTGTGGATAGTGAAATTGAACTCAACTTTCCAAAAAACGTAGTTAATCACAGTCAGCTCACGATTTAACAAGGGACGCAATTACTTTTTCACATTGGGCCAGGTAGGTTTGGATAGCCTTTTCCCTTAATAAATAAAATCATCATTTAAAAACTACATTTTGTCCTTACTTGGGTTACCTTTGTGTAATACTAAAATTTGTTTGATGAAATCAGCGAGGGGGAAAATACTTTTTCACTGCACTCTACTGAGCACTAATGAGCAGCTTGCCAGGCAAACCTGCTCACATTAGCTGATGAATTAGCTTCCAAATATGGTGACATTTGGACCCCCCCCACCAAATGACAGTGATCTACAACTTACAGCATACTTCAGTCTTTTTTTTTTGCCACCTTGTTGTGACAAACCAGTGTTAGCTGTTGATCAGTGGAATAGTAGGAAGCCATCGTTTTTTTTGTCCCCCACCTCCTAGCATTAATAGGAAACCTTTAAATTCCATATATTGTTACAAATGTAAAAAGTATTATTGTTTTTCTCTTCAGTATTTCAAAGTCATTTTGGTATGTGTACAATACAGCAGCTTTTGCTCAGGTTGCCACTCTATAAGCTTTCCTCACTCAGAAGGCCCCTGCTGACTAAACTTTGGATGACTTTCAAGTCCCCCCACACACCATTGTTACTCCTCTGTCTTTCCTTCAGATGTCCTTCTCTCGCCACAATCAACTCACCTGCTCTCAACTCTGAGAGGAAAACAAGCACGCCACATCTACAGAAGAACCACAAACTGGGAAGTACTGTCAAAGGAACAATTTGCACAACACAAAAGCTTTTGTTGCAAGTCCTTTGAGTGGGAGACAGGTGGTCACTGTGGGAATAACTTGGCTTTCTCTTTGAAAAAACTATAGGGACAGAAGTGTCAAGTACTGACTAGACATTGAAACAAGAGGATTTGTGTTAAAGCATTCAGCATATAATACGGCACATTCTGTTACTTGTCATTATATTCTTGTCTTGCAAATTTTAACAAAGCACATAAAATATTCCTTTTCTTTATTTTTTCATTAGTTGCAGGTATGGCACAAAAAATGGATGATAAATCCAAAGAAATACAGTGAAAAAAAAAGAAGCCTGATCATATATAAATATAGAGCACAAAACAGAGAAGAGTGACAGGTCATCATTACAGGGTGTTGGCACAGAACAAGATAAATAACATCACTGAAACACAGCCTTCTCAACAACCTTGATATTACAGCATCAAATTTCATTATTTCTGGGGGTCTTTCAAAGAGTGAATTTTGTCACCCTGCATGCATTCAGCTGCACCGATGGTAAATAACTGGAGCATGCGAGGGCATTGCTTCCGCTTGGTTTGTGATTTCTGATCAGAGCAGGTAAGAGGTGGAAAAAGAGAGAAGAGGAAAGCCATCGAGCGGCAGCACGATTCAGTCCAACACCAAGAAAGTTACTGCCAAAAGGTGGCAGCTTTCCTGCTGGTGACATTGTCACACTGAGCAGCCATGCCATCAAATGGTGACATCATGCTCCTTTCCCAACAGAGTACAAAGAAATCTTTGAAATGTGTCTACCTTGTCCAGTTATTTAGTGAGACTGCTGTTGAGAAATCATTCATCACTACCAAGTCACAGCGTGGAAGTTACTGCAGTAAGGTAGACATTTTACTCTTTAAACAAAAAAGTACGCTTCAAGTTTAATATGACGGATATTTAGTTCCTCTTTGAGTCCGCCACACAAATACGCATCTGTCTGCCAAAAATCACTGCGTCTGCCAATTTTGCCAGTGCTGGTTGTGCCTTACCACAGTACCAACCCCCTCATTGGCACCCATTCTCTTTGCTGAATCAGTACCAAGAAAGCAGGGTGGTGTGTATAGTGATAATTAGGGCTAACAGCTGCAATTATATCGTGCTAGAGCAACTGAATGATTTTTTTTTTTAGGGGGAGCTAATAGCACAATGAATGGCACGATGTGACAAAGCCCTTCTCTTAGGTTGAACAGAAAATGAGAACTTTTCCACTCAGAGTGAAATGTTGGCACTGTTCCTTTTAGAGACCCTTGACGCACCAGGTGATAAGTGGTTAACTGCAAGGTAAGATTAATAGTTTTTCGAGGCATTTATAGCTACAATTTAGAATGCAAAATTTTAAAAAATTTACACATGAATTTCTTTCTTAAAAAAAGAAACTTTAGAATCAAATGAGAGTTGGAAACGCAACATAAGTGAACAGGACTCCACGCTTTAACCTAGGATCTTTTCCGCATGTACTATATTGCGAGGTATGCACTTTCTCGGAATTAAGGCAATCCTTTGTTATAAATTGCATTTTGTCGCATAGTGAGTCATGGTTCTATTCACATGGATAACTTTAATCAAATTTACCAAAGAACTGAGAAATTGTTTTAACATATTGCCAGCAATTGTGTTCAATCTGTGGCCTACGCAATCTGTGACAGACCACATCCTTAAATGCTACAGTACCTCCATTTCAGTGGTATTAATGCTTACTGGGTACATTCATGCACAACTGCATTATTCATTCATGTATTCATCAATGCATAAATGAAATACCAGATTTTTCTTTTTCTTAAAAGAACAATTTGGGATGAGACAGCATTGAAAAGTTTGCTTGCTTGATACTCCGAGACACCACCACAACTGAAATTAGGTCATTAACTTAACTAGTTAAATGAAGACCAGTATGCATAATTTTTGTTGCACAAAGCAAATCAAACATGTCATCTTATCAGGGAGAAAGGTTTTTAACTGCAGTGTAAGAGAAAAAAACAACACATGTTGTGTTTCTGTAAGACACACTGCAGTCTGCTTCCCTCTTCCCAACAACCAAATGTTTATTGCTTTTTCCATGCAATAAAAACTGACTTGTGGTGCTTGCTTTTGCTAGTGTTACAGAGGGGGAAAAAAAGGCAATTTCTAGTTATGCTGTGACCAGTACAATGTAATGTAATGCATTAAAACAGGCCTGAACACCTTATTTGTAATGAGCTGTATTTGTCATGACTGCAAGCTTTAGTACTTCAGCTCTGAGGCTCTAACTCTGGGGGTGTTTTCTAGTGGCTTTGATTGCCGCATACTGAAAGAAAAACAGAACGCAATCAAACCACATAACACCACCATTTCAAAAAGGACCTTGGCGTGAAAAAAAGCCTATTTAGAAAAACGGTTTCTAAAGTTTGAGAATTACCTGCACGTATTAAATAAACACACGTTAAAAACTTTTTTAAATGAAAAAAAAAAAATTAAATAAACAACCATAGAGGAGGTGGTTCAGTGATTAAGGAGCTTCTGCTACACACAGCATGTCATCAGACTGTGGAGAGTGACGTGTATCAGGTTATAAGGGCTCGCCTGCACTGTTGGACATGACTAGTCAGCTGACAGCCAGAGATAATGAAGTGTAAATGAAACGGATGCAAGCCTGACGTCAGTGGCCTGCAGTATGCTCAGTTTGGGAAATGTGTGTTTTTTTTCATTACTTTGCAGTTGTATAATATTTCAGTACCTATAATATTCCAATTATTATAGCAGTATTGAAGTTATGAGTCTAAAATAAAAAGTTTAGTAAAAAAAAAAGTATTTTGTAATTTAAAAGCATATGGCACTAATACTACAATTAATAATACAACTGGACCAAACCCCAAATGTCATGGGCTCAGGTACAGCGATAAATAACAAAACACTTGGCAGCTCCAGCACCTAAACTGATCTTGAAACAACTCATTTCCCATTGTTGCTTTAAGTCCACTTCACACCTTCTGCTACCGCAGATGATTATTATTATCAAAATTAAGTCAGGAAACACTCTACAATATGAAAGTGTCACACAACACTGTTTACATATTCAGAACTGTTAATCCTCCCCAATCGTACTTAAGAGGACTTTCATCAAGAAAGAGAGCAGAGCTGAGTGTAAGCTACTCACCAGACTCACATCCCTCAAAGGGCACACACATGCACAAAGTGCATGTGTGTGTGTGTGTGTGTGTGTTGTTTGCACAGAAATGGAAATCAAAGGCACGGTGAGAGCTGCAAGAAAATGGAAATAAACAATGATCCTTTTGGCAGTATAATTTCAGCCACCACTAGCCAGTCTTTACCTAACCCAAATGAAAAATTCTAATTTGCATGAATGTACCCAATATGCATAAAAAATATGAAATTTATATGCAACTAGAATAGAAATGAGGTCTGTTACAGGTAAACAATATATACACAAAGAACATAAACAAGGAGTTTTGCTAAGTTTTGGCTGTTATTTTAAAGCAATAATTTGACATTTTAGGAGAAAAAAAATTGTATTTGCTTTCTTTACCAGATGAAAAAAAGACACTTTTTTTCCCCATTTAATATGAACAGACCACCAGCCAGTTAGCTAAGCACAATGACTGGACACAGGAGAAAAGAGGAAGCCTGGCTCTATCCAAAGATTACAAAATATGACTGCCAGAACTTTGGCTCGCTAATTATCTCATTAAGTCTCTTTTGTTTAATGCTACATCTAAATATAACAGGTAGTGGTTTTAGAGTTATGGGCCAGCCTATCTGGGAGCTGTGATGCCTACTGACTTCGTGTTGTTCCAACTCACGTTTTTAAAAAAAAAATTATTACTAAACAATTATGGTATAGCATGATGAGCTTCAGAGATGCTGGTGCGTAGAATTAGTTACCCGTGGCCAGATCCAGCCTACCGGTTTCCCTTTGTTTCCAGTTTTTGATAACATACCACCCCTAAGGTAACACTCTGCAAGGCTGTTTCCCAAAATGCCAACTTATTCCTTTTAAACCTTTGAGTGATGTGTTGTTTATCATATTCTTCTCATTTTCTGAGCTGTTGTTCTCACCATGAATTGACCAGGTACTCTGGGATATAAAAGGAACAGCAACCAACGCATCGTGAACTCATATCCATACTTAATAACAGTGACGACTTGTACGGGGCACTTTGGCACTTGTCATTACCTACTATATCACTGGAGGATACAGCAACTAGCTAATGGATATTTTATCTGAGATTATATTATTTGGAAATTGTGTCAAAGTCTGTGTCAAAGTCAGACATACTTCATGTTCTTGATGTGTCCAAAACAACCTATAAAAGTCTGAAAGTTCTCATCATCAAAAGCACAGAAAACATATGTTTTAGTAAGACAATACATCTAGTAAAGAACTCCCAAGAACTCCATTTACATTCAGTGTGATGCTAAACTTTGAAATGAAAATGTCTGAAATAAAAAACAAAACATAACAAACAGAAATGGATAGCAGATAACATCTGTGATCTCTGTAGTAACATCACACAGATCGCAACGATATTGTTAGGATGCCCTGAAATGCTCATCATTCTGCTCTGTTTTGATTAGCATATTTATCTTCTTTACATGTATCAGTTTCTTATCACACCTATTGTACACAGCTTGATGCTCACACATGTACACAACCCACTCTGACCAACCCAGGCTTCCACTGAAGAGGCTACATATTGTGAACCACAACACCAAAGCGAACCTTTACCCAGTCGGCATTCACAGAGACTTTATTTGCTGTCTTCGCCAGGTTTCCTTTGCGCTCTTTAGCGCTGTGGTTGCACTTTAAATAAGGGTAAAAAAAATAAAACAAGAAAGAATCAATTTTCTGTTTGTTACAGACAGCTGAAAAGCCCGAATTTGTGGGAGTAGGTCACATATGTGCGGAAAAATAGAAAATGAATTTTATATGTCGAGACCTTAAAACTGTATGTTGTGCTTCCTGTACTCCAACATAAAACATAGATCATAAACCTTTGAATAGAGCTTCTTTAACATTTACAAGTTATACATTTACCAAATTGGTTTACTTCTTTTGCTTCCACCAGCTTTGATATTTCAGCAAATGCAAAGGGAGACAACAAGAAGATAAAGGAAGTTAAGTCATCTTTAACGAAAGAAAAAATAAAAATAAAATAAGAAACAAGACACAAGTCCTCAAAACATTTGTCATAACCAACAATGAACGGAATTTTTCATTTTCTTATTTTCTCTTTTTTACAATACATTTTTTTAAAAACCCCGCTGGTTAAGGTTATGGTCTCAGGTAGATCTTCCACAGTCAATCTTCACAGTTTGTGTAAAAGCAGAGAAACATTCTCGCTAGAGTAATAAAATATCATGACTATTATTATGGTCATTATTATCTTTTATTCTCGTATTGTTCCATATAAATGGTGGAGGAAAGGGGTGAGGCGTATCACCCTAATGAAGAGCTTGCAGTCCCAAAGTTCCTACTCTCCTCCCTGTACAACGCAATGTTTTATTCAGCAGTTGTTCTTTTCTTTTGTTAAAAAATGCTTGCCCGCAGGGGAGGAGAATTGTGGGAATAGAGAGTGGGGTAGTCATTCGGTGAAGTGTCTTTATACCCCTCTATGATCTTAAACTGTTTTTCCTGCACAAGACAAAAAACAAAACAAAAACAAAAACAACAAAAAGAAAAAAAAAAGAAAAAAGAAGAGATCCAGAGCCTCACTTTCACTGTTGCCGCTCCTATTTTTTTTTTAATCTAAATTGTTTCCAAACCTGTGCTCAGGGTCTGCCAGCACTGCCTGGTTGGCTGCCCTCACATTAAACTGTGCACAGGCATAGGCTTAGGTGCATGCACACACACAAACACACGCCCTTGCACACGTACGCTGACACTGTCCCATCGGGAGTAAAATCCGGACGTGGCACGAACCCCGTTCTCTTGATCTTGAACGCTCCCATCAGCACTTGTGGGGCAAAAGAAACATGTAGAAAATAGCCCATCAGAGGAAACATGAACAGAGATTTGTTCAGTGTCGATTAACACCCAGGCTCACGATTCGGTTTGTAATCTGAAGGCACTTTGTTTCATGGCAGAAAGTAAAGTGGCTTCTGTTCCACAGGCAGACCGCTGACTGAATATTCGAGTCAGGCTTCACTAATCGAACCTTCCTCTACTCTCTGCCTGTTTTTCCTCAATCTCCACTCTTCCTTCCTCTCTGCTCGATCTCTTTCTTATTCCTAACTTTGAGCATCTCTCTGCCTTCCAGTCCAACTGTCTACACCTCTGCTGATGCTTTTATTGTTCTGCCACCATACCGTCAGTTGGCCACTTGGACTCGTGAGCACAGTGTTAAAAGATACGTAGGCAGCTACAGGGGAGTAAGCAGACAGAACTAAATGTTGCCAGAGTCCTTGTTTTTCTACAGTACAGCACCAAGCAGATAAAGAAATCCCAAAGAATGACATGAAGCTGGGCTAAAGTGAAAAACAAGTGTTGGGGATTGGCATCTGGTGCAAGAAAATGAAGATAAAGATACACAGAGAAAGGTCTGATTGAATGTATTTGTAAGCAGGGAAATGTTACTTCATATTCAAAAAGTCAGCAGTGTCTGTATTTCCTTCCGTCGTTGAGCTTTCCGGCGCCTCGTAAAATGGTTCTTGTGCTTTACAAACTGCCCTCCCTCGACGCTCGTGAGCTCTTCCGCCAGTCCGGGCTCATTCATCGCCGGTCTGTCTTTGTGCTCGTAAAGACGTCCAGAGTCCTGCGCTGACGGGTGTTTTCTGTAAAATTTTCTTTTAAAAAAAAAAAAATTTAGCGCATCTTCTTTATTACTTTTTGTGTAACTTTTTAATCACTTATTTTTTTCTCTCTTCATTTGATAACTGCAGCCCTTCCATGGTCTGCAGTCCTTGGGGGGACCCCGCTGCTTTCAGGATGCATGAATCTTTGGTGATTGGATGTCGAGGGTACTGCTCACAGACGGC
Organism: Pterophyllum scalare; assembly: GCA_024447675.2. NCBI lineage: Eukaryota > Metazoa > Chordata > Actinopteri > Cichliformes > Cichlidae > Pterophyllum > Pterophyllum scalare. The sequence goes on along the minus strand of JAMQGT020015404.1, from coordinate 183,161 downwards.
GGCTCTGAATATTCGCCTCTGAGATGACGGAGAAAAGGGTCACCTCTGACCTTCCAGGAGGGTCAGCACCAGGGTGACACATAGCAGCCATATATGGCAGGATGTGGACAGAGCCTTGGCGCTGAGATCTAAATGGGAAAAGAAAGAAAAAAAAATCAAGAATGTTGGCTTTATATACTTCTGAGAAAAGAAACAAGTAAATGTCCCATACAAACATGTGAGAATAAATCATGCTATATGATATGAAACTATGGCTTTAACCATCTGTAGCATTCAGTGTTGATTCACTTCAGTAGTATGTTGAGTGTGTTGAATACTAAATGCTAAAGCTGCTCCATTTAGCCAAATACAAGACTGTGCATACAGAAATATTACTAACTCAGCAGTCAATTATTCATGAAAGAGCTATAACATCATGATTATCCCTGTGGCTTTCACTATCTTTTAATGAGCTTTTAACTAGTAAATAATGGGCTGTTACCAGCGAAGAGCTCCACTGCTAAAAGTAATGAGTTGCTTGGTAACCACAACAATCGGTCAGTTCAGTTTAAGGATCTGTAGTTTCAATGTACAAACATAAAAAGTCAAATTAATGTTCTCATCTAACATCTGCACATGAGGCTGCAGAGCTCAGCGCTGTGTCAGCGTGGGTTTTTGTGGGTGGGTTTTCTTCTACATGTGCTTTAGGTTAAATGCTGATTCTATATTCACTATATACATGGATAGTTGCCTGTGACGGACTTGTGGCCTGTCTCGGGTGTCTGCTGTGTCTTGACGAAAGTAAGCTGGCAGACCCCCCTGCCTGTAATGGCTGGATAAAGGATTTGGAAAACGGATAAGGAAGGGTTTTCACCCATATGGTTTGTAAGGCGCAGCTAACCTGCTTGGACAGATCCTAAAACAGACACTGAACCATTTTCCTTTCTGAGCATGCAAATCAGTCAGAAGTCACCTCTGATCATACCTCAAGAGATCTTTCTCAATTTTCCCCTCTTACATCACATAGAGTCATGTAAGATTCATCGTGTGAGATTGAATTGCATAATTCATAACATTACTCTGTCCTCAGCCTGGGCGACCACTCCTTTACCTCCAAAATAAATTAATGCTGTCACTTTGAATCATAATGTACCCAAATGAAAAATAACCTATATAATAATAAACTTGCAGCAGTGAAAACAATGCATCTTGCGGACCGAGATCACTGTTGCTGATTGCCGTTAGATGGCCAGTTATTTTCCACCACTGACATGAAAAATGAAAACACAGCACCTTGATTCATTTATGGTATGTTAAAGAGATGTCTAAGTCGGAGCGGCTTCTGGAAATAATTCCTCCACAATAAATAACGGGAATTAAATCAAGGGAACAGTGTTTGTCTGCCAACCAATAATGCCCCGTCAATTGCGGGCCATTTTCTGTGTCCTGTTTTCTGTATTTTTTTTTTTTTACCTTCTGTTTGTTCCAGCAGCGCAATTACAGTACTCCACTCAGCCAGCGTGGCTATCATTCATGTGATTACAACCCTGTTGCCATGGCAACCACACTTTTCCCCCATGAAATGTTCGCTGAGTGCTGCCAGCTGTCTAAGATTAGATCCTCTCTCATAAATCTGAACCTTGTCTGGCGAGGTAGACAGAGAACCTGGAACTTAGATAAGAGGGACAGAGGAGAGGATGGAGGACGCGGATGTGCGGTGCTACTCACTGGGAGGTGGGTCTCGACACTCCCCTTCCTCCAGCGTGATATCATCAATAGCAATGTCTCCTTCAATGCCTGGTCCCCGAATCCCTTGAAGTACGACCTACAGAGAGTAACGCAAGTCATTATACTGAATCTTGAGAGACAAAATTTAAAAAAAGACAATTTGAACTGCAGCAAGATTAAATCTGAGTCAATACACAGTATGATTTAGCTAAATTACCCCTTAGACAAACAGCAGGTGGTAATTGTTTGCTTCAAACGTCACAAAATTTAAAACTAAGACCAGCGGAAGCTGAAACTATTCTTTCTTTTTTAAACTAAAGCTGTAAAAATGATGGAAGACTGCAGCTTTGCATTCACCGCTCATAAAGTTTAGGCTTCCTGATGGAAAAGCGTGTCATACCAAACATTTTATAAGGACGCCATCCACTTTTCAGAGCTTGTGAGGTGCTACATCAGTGTTTAGCCCCCAGGGAAACCAATACCACACAAACACAGACAAATAAGAAAATAGAGGGCACCGAGGGGAACGCTGCTGCATACTGAATGAAGTTTTTGAGTCTCACCTGGAAAGATGATGTTGGATGGATGCTTACTTTGGCCTGCTTCCAGCGGTCACCTTGATTACCACTTAGTGACCACACAAGACCCTCTGAAGCTGTTTGACCCTTTTGCTTTAGGAATGCATTTAGTGTTCCTGCATTGAGGAGAGAGACAGTAACACACACTGATCAGAGAATGCATCAACACCCATCCCCCTTCACACACAAGAATGATTTCAATAAATATAAAAAATAATATCCAATACTCAAGTCAGTCTCACTCAATGGTTCTCAACCCCAGGTTTGTGGACTGGTGCCAAGACAAAATATTTTCTAATGGCTCAGAAGAAATTATTCCATGGCTGGGAATAATGACTTAATAATAATTATATACTTTAACTTTACAGAGCTAACTCCTTTTGTCCTGCATTTTCAGCACTTCTTCCAAAATGACGACTCACTATTATTTAATTTAAGTAGGTCATTAGAAATTAAGGCAACCGGTCGATCGTAGCCACCTCTCAGCAGTGCATGAAATCTATGTGAGGGCACAATTTCACAGTGCATAAAAAAGGAAGACATTGGGAAAAATGTGCAAGTGTAGGCCGAATCCCACAGGTTTATCTTGGAGATTTTCAATTGGGCACGTTTCCGCCAAAGGAGAAATTAAAGGTGCAGTAGGCAAAAATGTAGAAAAGAGAGGCTAAAAACTGCAGAATAAAAAAAATAGAGAGCCCTCTTCCTAGAGCTCCCCTTCTCTAAGCCCCTCCCACAAAATGAGTACGGACACATGCATGTGCTTCAAAGACTTTTTCAACTTTTTGGTGACTTTTGGATTCTCTTTTCTGCTACTTACAGTACTTTACATTTCTCAAGATCTTGTTATTATCCAAAGATTGCTGTCACGTGTTTGATTTTGTAAAGCTCAACAGGCCGTCAGGGGGTTCAGGAGCATACTTCCTTCTCAAATCATTTGAATTGCAATATGAACAACTGTCAGCACCACTCACTTTTTTTCATGTACAGTCACTTCAGAAAGTATTCAAATCACTTAACTTGTAAATTTCATTTTACAAGGAATAAAATGTGCGTTTATATAAGGTCCCAGATCTCACACTGAATGTCTCTGCCTAATTCCTACCTCTACTGGAATTCCCTTCAGCTTCAATGGGCCATTGTAGTCTAACCGCCAAACAGCTATTTGTATTATCAATAAATCTCCTAATGATCTCTCCTTATTGAACTGTGATTAGGCATAGTTGAAGGCAATTGGAAAGAACCATATCTAAAGTTTTGAAATTTCCCAGGAGCACACTGGCCTTTGTTAAATGACAAAAGGTGGAACCACATAGTTGGTTGTCCAGTCAAACTACCCAAGCAAGAAAAGTCTTTAATCAGGGATGCCCCCAAGAACTCAACAGCAACTAAGTGCATCAAAAGATCTCTGAAGAGATGGGAGAACCAGCCAGAAGGACCACTAACTCAGAAGCTATGCATTAAGAAGGAGGACAAAAGCCACTCTTGAGTAAAAAGTATATGACAGCATCCTTTGAGTTTGTCAAAACGACATTTAAAGGACTGAGCATAAGGATGAAATGTCTTCATTAAATGGTGCTGCTGCCATGCCATGGTGGTGGCAACATCACGCAATGATCATGCTTGGTGGCAAGGACAAGCAGACTGGTCAGAGTCAAGGAAAGGATGAAAGCCAGATACAGAAAGTTCATTTTAATCAAAACTTGAAGAATCTAACCAAAAATGCCTCTTTTACAAAAACAAAAGCCCACCCTTTTTCTAAGTAGGTTTACTCCCATATACTCTCTTATATTATATACTGTACCACCTAACCACCTACATAAGAGAAACCCCATAGTGGATTCCAGTTTAGTTCCAGGTGAAATTTGACTTTTGATGCTCATATTCACCTGTGTTTCCTGCATTTCAAATTTATATATTCTTCTGCATATGAAGCAGAGCCAAGCAGTAGCAAAGGTTAAACTCAGGTTATGCGAATTGATCCATCTATTAAGGTGGTGTCTGCATGCAAAGATAAATTATTCTCTCGCTCATGATAGTCCAAATTAATTATCACTAAAGGGCAATGTGTGATTAGAATTTTTGGTACATGGAAATACTTTCCCTGTAGAAGACAGTTCTCCTGAATTTATCATTAGTTTCAAACTATTTCTGCCAAGTCCAGTTTTCGTTTGCAGCTCAGCTTGATTTCCACTAAAGCTACATAAAAGAATCTACTGAATGTCACTGCCAACTCAAAATGCAATATGACAGATCCATTTCAACTGAATTCATATATAAGTTAACAATAACAGAAATACGGAGTCTTATTAAGACAGAACAGACCATATACGAAGTCTGAATTGAAGACTCCCCTCAGTAAGACCTCTTGTCTGGCCCCAGGCTTTGATACAAAACTGTCAGATGATGACACTGAGTGCAACCACTTTATCCTCCTTTACAAAACATACCAATTGTGTGTGTGTGTATGTTATTTTTAATTTGCTATGCTGGAACAGGCTGCGTGTTTATGAGCGAGAACAGCATCTTTTGCAGTGCAACAGGAGCAGCATCCAAACACTCAAATCAGGTTAACACTGACACCACGGTGAAGCTCAGTGCGAGCGCTGCTCTGAAGTCAAGTGATTTTCACAAATATGGAACGCAGCACCTTTGCGTTGACACAGCTAGTGAGGCACCCTTTCATTTGATGCATCTTTGCCTCAGCTAGGTGCCTCATTACTGGTAAGCCCCCCTCAAATAGGTGAAAAAAAAAAAGAGAGGGAAAGCTATGCTGTGTGTCCCTGTTCATACTCTCTCATCAGCACGGTATACACTTCCCACCACAGCAGCACAATCTCCAGTGAGAGATGAGCTCTTGTACAGAACATGACCTGCGGTTTCATCTCCTGTGGAAGTGTTTAGGATGTAGGAGGATTCTTGCTGAGCTAGCTGGCTTACATTTTCTTTGAACTCATAGCGATGTAGGTGGTTATGTCAGTGTCATCACATCCTGAGTAAAGGCATATGCTGTATATTCTTTGGAGTACTTTTTTTTTTTTTTTAAAGGAATACCTTTGGCATACACTTGTGAAATTTAAAAAGATCTGAGAGGAGAAAGATGTGAGTCTGGTGAACAGTGAGGAACAGCTCCTGGAAATTTTCAATTATGTAGTGAGGATGATAGAGAGGCAGATTGAGGTGCTGTACCACCCTCCTTGCTAATGAAAAGATGACTCAGTTGCTTCTCAGAAGGTCAGGCTTAAAACACGCTTGCTTGGTGTGCTTTGCTCGAGACTTAATCCTATAAACAAATGCGACATGGGCTCCAAAGGCAAACTTTGATGTGCGCTTCAGTAATTAAGTGTGACCTTGTCTCAGGTATCCACCCGCTAGCTAACTACGGAGGAGTTTCTTTGAGCCTGTGCCACTGTTCTCATCAGTGTGTAGGCGCGACTCTTTATCGACTGATTCTGGCCTTCAGCACTGCCGTGCCACAGCTCGACTGTGACTCACCTCAACAGCACAGTGGCAACAGCACCAAACTCTTAAATTTCAAGATGGAGCTCTGCCTCACTGGGTGGTTTTGTGAGTAACAGCTCTAAATACAAAAAAAAAAGCCTTCAGTTATTTAAAATGACAAAATTCCCCAAGATAACAGAAAATATAAAATGCATATATTATTTGGGCAATTTGTCATAAGCATTTACTCCTCTGGGGGGAAAAAAAATATCACAAACCAACATTCCTGAGCTTAAGGGCGAATGTTTCTCACGGGCGGAGAGGCAGAATACTAAATGAAGCGTAGCTATGGAGGATCTGAGCTGGGTTTCAAGTCCTTGACATTTAGCCCATTCATCATAACACTCCACAGTCTGGGCATGGGCTTCACCACAGACGGGGAGGGCAGGAGAAGAGAGGGTCTGGCTGGCGATCAATTTGAGCAAATTGGAAATGTCACGGCCTACTCAACCTCAGCAGGGAGCCGGAGGAGCTCTCATCTCCCTGCTGAGTCGCCCTCCAACACCTCTATCCTTATATTCTCTCCACCTCCCTTGCCTCCTCCTCTCCAGATGTTTGGTCTGGCCCACCTGCCTAGACACTTCCACTCTAGCTCTCCCCTGAGGACACCCGGAAGTGAGCCCAAATTTCAGACCATATGCAGTCATCTTATCAACTCTAGTGTAACACTAATAACTTCTCTCAACATGTTTTGCTTGATTAGAGATATTGTTTTCCATGTTTTATAACTTGAATTTTTACAGTGGTTTTCCATTATTTTAAAATTGTCTTCATTTTAGCTTAATATTAAAGTCATCCAAGCTATGAAGAAATATGGAATTATTTAGTAAACAAAAAGGCCCAGTTTCCTGTACAGGGATTATGTCTAATCCTGGACTAAATATTTTTTTCCTATTGTGGTCTTCATTGACTTTTTCCTTTTAGTCTAGGACCATGCTTAATCCATGAATGGGAAACCGGCCAAAAAAGTGTTAAACAAACCAGAATATGTTTTATATTTTAGATTCTCCAAAGCAGGCACCTCTTGCTTAGATGATAGTTTTGATGATAGTCAGCTTTATGAGGTAGTCACCTGGAATGACTTTCAGTTAACAGCTGTGTCTTGTCAAGAGTTCATTTCTTGAATTTCTTGCCCTCTTAATGTGTTTGAGACCATCAGTTGTGTTGTGAAGAGGTAGAGCTGGTGTACAGTGAATAGCTCTATTTGAGTAATATTCTAATCCACATTATGGCAAGAACTACTCAACTAAGTAAAGAAAAATGACAGTCCATCATTACTTTAAGAAATGAAGGTCAGTCAATCTGAAATATTTCAAGAACTTTGAAATTATCCTCAAGTGCAGTCGCAAAGACCATCAAACGCTATGATGAAACTGGCTCTCATCAGGACCAGGACCAGGAAAGGAAGACCAAGAGTTCCCTCTGTTGCACAGGATAAGTTCATCAGAGTTACCAGCCTCAGAAACCGCAAGATAAAAGCTCTTATACTTAGTGGGACTGTCATTTGTTTTTCAACAGGACAATGACCCCAAACACACCTCCAGGCTGTGTATGGGCTATTTGACCAAGAATGAGGGTGATAGAACATTGTGTCAGATGACCTGGCTTCCACAGTCACCTGATCTAAACTCAGTTGAGATGGTTTGGGATGAGTTGGACCGCAGAGTGAAGGCAAAGCAGCCAACAAGTGTTCAGCACCTCTGGGAACTCCTTCAAGACTGCTGGAAAACCATTTCAGGTGATTACCTCATGAAGCTGACTGAGAGAATGCCAAGAGTGTGCAAAGCTGCAATCAAAGCAAAAGGTGCTGACTTTGAAGAATCTAAAATCTAAAACATATTTTGGTTTGTTTAACACTTTTACATTTACTACATGATTCCTTATGTGTTCCTTTATAGTCTGGATGACTTCAGTATTAATTTACAATGAAAAAAATTGCCACAAAAAATCTAACAAAAATATAACAAAACTCAGTAATACTTGATTATGTTAGGCATCTCCTTGTTGACCTCCTGCTTCCACTCCCCCCTGATTGCCCTTGTTAATTTAAACTCCCATCTTTCTTTTGTTCTTTGTCAGTTGTGTCTCTTGCCTTCCCTCATGTGCTCCTCCTGGCTATTTTTTTAATATTTTGGATTTGTTGTTCACATCACGGCCTTTTGAGCTTATGACATTGCATCAACCTTAGGCTCCAGTTACACAGATTCAAAGTGTGGTATGCAACTGCCTGGAGACCACCAGTTGCTACAGAAAAATTAGTATTCCCAGGATGCAGGATCGAGACCAGTTAGTGACCCACTTTGAAGGCAAATGATCATTTACAGTTTGTGTTGCATGTTTTCAAGTTTCAGGCCCTCTCAGTGGTTAGTTGGTGGATTGTGCAGACAAGTTGGCATCTTCCTGGAAACTAGGGGTGACCACAGCAAAGAAATCACAAGGAGGCTTTTAGTTCAACACATTTTTTGTGACTGATTTCATCCAGGGACAGTCAGCAGCCACTTGCCAATCAGTCAAGGAATATACATTTTTCCCTAGCGACCAGTGGTTACCAGGGTGTCACTGACTGGTCTTCCTGCGTGACTGCAGCCTGAATAAAGGTTTTCCTTTCTTTGTTTTTTACTACTTGCATGCATTACAGAGTTCTGCACCTGGGATCTTATCTCACAATTTGTAACATAACAAACTTTAAAGGCAACAAATTAACAGCTGGAGTAAGACAAATGATGCTGAAAAGGCAAGTCATAATATAATAAAGGTGAGGGAGAAAGAAGACGAGAGGACTGACTGAGCTGCAGAAGTAGGAGAGTGGAGATCATGATGATGCCTTCAGTGTCTCTCTAGAATCCTGAAGTAACTGCAGTCAAATGCTGACTATAAATGTCAAAAAAGAGAGGCGAGTTCAGCTGCTGGACTGCAGCAGTTTCACAGTTTCGGTGAATGTCTACTGCAAATCCTCTCTTGGCTTTGTTACTGTCACTGATTGATTTTTATTTCTATACTTTGTCTGTACTAAAATATATTTCAGTGAAATACTATTTTTAGCTGCCTATCTCCGTGGGTGCATTCTCTCTTATTGAACGGCACTATGAGTTCACTTAAATGCCCTGAAACCAAAAAGAAAACAAATAAAAAAATGCGTCAAAGACATCAGTTTTAGTTGACTCGCATAAAGAAGTTGTTTATTTGTGTTGTTCTCTAACTGGTTAAAAAGTTATATATATGATATGGGATTAAAATATCTTCAGAAGCACAAAATATGCTGATTGTTTTGTGTGAGCCTAAAATACCACAAAAAAGTCCCTCAGAGATACTGAAAAAACCCCAAAAACTAATGGTAACAAATGTGTTTGTGGCGAATGATCAAAACTGCCTTTGACCTGAAAATGCTGACAGTGTTAAATATACACTCATGTGAACAAGAAAATTTTTACATGACTCCACATAATCAAATGCATTTGATTATTTGATCATTAACAGCTGTGAGCACCACTCTATAAAAGCAGAGGTTTTGGTAGTTTGCTGGTTTGGAGCATTCAGGTGTGTCAAAACAATGCCAAAGTCTTCACAGGAGTGGACTTCCCAGGAAATTCACCCAAAGGGCAGACTGTGCAATACTCAGAGAAAACCCAAGAGCTTCATCTCAGACTCTACAGCCCTCAGACAGCATGTTAAATGTTAAAGATCATGATGTTGAAATTAGAAAATAAAAGAACAAGTCTGGCTTGCCAGAGAAAACCTCTTCCAAAAAGAACATGGCAGCATGGATTATGTTTGCAAAGTTACAGCTGAGCAAACAATGAGACTTCTAAAGCAATGCCCTTTGGACAGATGAGACCAAGATCTTTGGCCATAATGAACAAACTAAACACAGCATAGCACAATCACCCCATACCAACTATTAAGCACAGCGGTGGAGGGGTGAAGATTTGGGTCCCAGACCTCAACCTGATTGAAATGCTGTAGTGGGACCTTAAGTGATCTGTGGATAAACAAATGCCCACAAACCTCAATGAACTGAAGCAACATTATGAGAAAAAAAAGAAACCGAGGGCCTGAATTCCTCCACAACAATGAGAGACTGATAGAGTCATAAAAAAATATATTATAGTCCAAGTTATTGCTACTAAAGGTGGTTCTATAAGCTATTGAATTATGGGGTGTACTTGATTTTTCACAGTACTGCAAAGAGTCCTGTAAAAACTTTCTTTTTGACAACTGTCCATCATACTGTCACCAATTACCATTTTCTAATCTTATTCCTATATTGCTTCCAGCCTGTATGACACCAATATCTATTTTCCACTGACACGGCACTGGCACCTAAACTGGACCTGGTTTTATGAATTTCCACTGAAAAACATTCATTACAGAAATGCTGGATCCACAGTTAAAACTATAGATGCCAACACAGGGATTATGGACTATTTACATATTCCATCCACCACGATTTTCTTCCCACAAAAATAACCCTTAACTTTAGCATTGAAAAGCTACATAAGCTTCAAAGCATAACTGGTTCTCTATCAACACTAGTACCGGCACTTAAGTGGAAAAAAAGACACAAGATAACCCTGCAGCCTCAGCCACTGGTGACCCTTTCCCGCCAGTAACTAATTGATAAGGAGTTCGGCTTGGAAAGAGAATCAAACCCTAGAGGGCTTCAACAATGTGTAAACTGCTATTTTGTGCCAGAGCAAAAACTCCCAAATGCACTGAGCCCACAAACAGCATGCATTCAAAGCAGGAGTGCTTGTGGTCGGCTGATTGGGTCTCTGGTGAAGAGACTCAGATGTAAGTCACAGAGTGATCCTTCAGTCGCTCGGCCATCTTCAAATGGGCCACACAAGGTTGTTATCTGCATTGTGAGATGAATGTGAGGGCTAATACCCGGAATCTGCACACACCTTTTGAAGGAGTTTGTCGCAAAAAGGGGATTTATTTAGCTTCAAACATCTGACAGCTACACTTACAAAACTCCACACCACACACACACACCACTGGGAGGAACTCTCAGGAAATAACTGCAATTCAGTTGCCTAGAAGAAAAAGTGCTGCTTTCTTTTATTCTATGCCATGACTCCTGTGTTTCCTCTCTCACAAACAAGAAGTCCTTCAAAAAAAAAAAAAGAAAAGAAAGAAAATTCCACAGTGAAACACACATTTACTAGACATCAAAGTCAAGAATCTCATCCTAATTAATGTTTTACAGTCCCAAAGACGCTTGATGATGTACTTTTTTTAGAAATCAAATTTCATGTGGCGTTGCCTTACTGACTGCGTTTAGTTCCACATGAATAAGAAAGCATCTCCTTCATTTAGCAGAGAATTGCCAAAACAATTTAAAATCCACTCATAGTTGCTTTAGCTGTTTTAGCAACCAAACACAGGGAGCAGTGATAGAATTGAAAGAATTTGTATAATTGCTCGTTTTTAAGCAGTGGCTATAAATTAAGATAATCTTTCTTACCTATGTGTTTTCCATACATGTGGTAGAAGAAGCCGAAGCAGTAGGCAGGTGGATTGGTGATCCCGTAAGGGTTTTTAGGTGCTACGTTGAAAAATGGACTTATAAGCCGGGCCTGGTCCCCTTCCTTGCGTGGTCTTGATGTCTCAATGTACATGTAGAAGCCTTGAAATACATAAAAACACACATGCAGACAGCAGACTTATAAGAACAAAATAAGAGGGCTTCTACATTTTTCATAAACCGTGGTCTGATTGTTCACTCTCTTCTCATTCTGTCATGTCACATACTCCTGTTTTGTCAGAAGAAGCAGCTGTCAGTTAAGCACAAGCTCTTTTTAGACCAATATGCCTGGCATTATAGAAATCCAAGAGCTAACAGTCTGATTTAAAGGAGCAGAAAAATCCTTATTAGGAGGTTGGCAGTGGCGTAAGTCACCGCCATCTTGGCTCTTTCATCATTTGGCAGCTTTTTTCATTTTGTTATCACTTGCTGATTAGTTTTGTTTTCACTCCCTTTTCTTTCTTGGCTAATCGTTGCTTCATTAATTTTAGACATCAAAACATTTTTAATGATTTTAAAGTTTACAAGACTAATGCAGCAGGTTTGAAAAACAAAACAAACCCCCCCCAAAACTTTAAATATGATTGCAACCACACAAATCTCTCTATATAATAGAGTACTCTTTTTAGACCCACCTCCCCTGAAGTGTACAAATAACATGTTGATATTTTTTCATGACATTTAATTTCACCTGGTTCTTTGGTATTTTAATGTAATAGGAAGTATTATAAACACATCCTGGTGTTGAAAAATTCTGGAAATCTTGGTATCAAATATACTCTTTCCCGTCTATTAAAACATTGTACTGCGCTGCATGTACGCAAAATGTACATGCCGCCACACTGTACACAGTGGCAGTGAAGCAATTTACAGTGGTACACAAAAGTTTGGGCACCCCTGATCATTTTCATGATTTTCCTTTATAAATCATTGGTTGTTCGGATCATCAATTTCAGTTAAATATATCATATAGCAGACGAACACAGTGATTTTTGAGAAGTAAAATGAAGTTTATAGGATTTACAGATAAAGGGTAGCCAAAAAGGACTGGGTTGATTATAATGCAGATACAATAATGCAGAGTCATACATATATTTGCAAAAAAAGTAATTTCTTAATTTTATATATAATCCCTTCATAAATCCTGTGCACCACAGTCTATTTACCGATATAAGCAAAGATAATACATAAAAAAAAAATAAATCGGAAATCACTTTTTGGCACAACACCGGAAACATGAAATAGGTATGTTACAATCCCTGATTATGCGCTCAGTTGATTTTTCCAGTCCGTCTGCGCGCACAGGGTTCAACTAGGGCACAGGGGTCAAGCACTTTTCAAACCTTGAAAGGACAATATTAAAATTCAAGCATTTTCAAGGATTTCCAGCACCCGTACGAACCCTGGCCCTTATAATGCCAGAGGAATATGAACATGCTAGATCATTTAAATCAAAATTACAATATAGACGCATAACAAATAAATTAATGACAACGTTTTCATGTCTTTACTGAATGAACTCAGTAATCATTTACATTCTTGGCTGGAAAAAGTATGTGACCCTCAGTGCTAATGACTTCAAAAGCTAAGTAGATGTTCCACAATCAATGAGATTGGAAGAGTGGATGTCTTTCCTCAATACACAAATACTGGCAAGTCTTGTGTTCTTAAAAAGGTCTGGTTGGTATGAGCCAGGTTATCCTTTGTTATCGTTTTGAAACAATTTATTTCCATTTGTCATTGCTATTGTAATGTAATAACTTAGTGCCACATGTGTATCTATTTGTCTAACTACTTAAGTTGCCCCATCAGCAACTTCACTGTCCCTGACGTTGAACTATCACAAAGAGCGCCTGTACTCTGAAAAAATATGAGAGGTTACATACATTGACAAATTATTTAATCACTGTAAATATTGTGATAATGAGACCTTCCATAATAAAGATAAGGCCTAGGGCAGATAACAGCGGGGTTACATTTATGCTTCCCTGGTCTGACAGTGGTGGATAGCAGCAGTGATGCCTGTAAGTCAGACAGTCCTCTGTGTCTGAGCCAAATTATCTGAAGCTGATCTCTGCCCAGCCACGGGCACAGGGAAGGTGGCTCGTGAGCCGCTCCACGCCCCTCCAGCCAAAATCAAACAGAATATCTCCCTCAGTTGAATCTCATATTGTATGATTATGAATAAAAAGGAATGGGGGTGCTAATGAAATGGACATTTTGAAACCATTAGGTGATTAAAGCCAATGCATTATTTACTGCTTCAGCTGCTGCTGCTCCGTAGCACCATAATAGGCACCTACTGTATATTTCACCATAAACAACTTCCATCAGAAGATTCCTTTAAAAACCTCTTACATATCCAGTTTTCGTATTTATTTATTTAATACACAATACCTGTACATGCCGCTCTCAAGACTTACTATGCAGAGTCTAATTTGGGTACCATGGAAACAGCAACGAGGCTCATTTACAAGATTATCTTGAAAATAAATTATCAAGGCTCCTCATTGTTAGATTGTGCCGCATCAAACAATTGGTGGCACAATGAGCACAGCTGAAATCGTCTATTTTGAAACTGGAAACACTCATAGTGTCTAATCTTATTTCATTATTGTGAAAACTGTCACATCCTGTGGTGTGTCTGCAAATAAACACACAAACTAATCAAAATGCGATGTATCTTGCATTTACCAATAATGTGATAATCTCAGTGCGCACTCCGCACTGCGGGAATTTATGTACTCATTCATGGATTACATAAGAACTAACAAAGTCCATTTAAGTGCGCAAATTCAGTGTACTAATTCCTAATACAACGAGCAGGTAGACGGTTTTCAGAGGCGCGCTGACAGCTGGCAAGAATAATCACTAAGACCTAGACCAGCTGTGTTTTTTACTATTAGTGCAGATTTTTGCAGTATAATTACTCAGCCTAAGCTACTTGCTCACTGGTTAGTGAATGTTAAGGTTGGTCATGATTTGTGTCTGGTCTTTTATTTATATTACCCATCCATCCATTTCCTTCCACTTATCCAGTTCAGTTCAGGGTCAATTCAGAGGCTATCACAGCTGCAATAGGGTGAGAGACGGAGTACACCCTGGACAGGTTGCTAGTCTAACCCAGAGAGACCGACAATCACACCTATGGGCAATTTAGAATCACCAGTTAACCCAACCCCACTACTTTCATGTCCTTGGACTGTGGGAGGAAACCCACACAGACACAGGGAGAACATGCAAACTCCACATAGAAAGGTCCCATCCAGATGGTGGATTCAAACCCAAGACCTTCTTTCTGTCAGGCAACAGTGCTAACCACCATACTATCTTATTCAGATTAGTCGATACGCTATAATTGTCATGGTCCTGGGCCTGTGGCCCAGTGTTTTCAGTTTTGTTTCCTTGTTTCTCTGGTCCCTGATGTTTCTGCGTGTTCCTGGTCCTGTCCCTTCCTGTTTTATTTTGATAGTCCTGTGTTCCCCATGTCTCGTGTTGGCTTTGCTTCTCTGTTGTTTGCCTTATTTGCTTCACCTGTGTTCCCCAGCTGTTTTCCCTTGCCCCGATTGCCCTCTTGTGTACTTAAGCCCTCAGTTTTCTTCCGTTCCTTGTCGTGTCATTTCCTACGTAGTGGTTGCTCCCTGCTGTAGTCCCTTTGTGTTTCCTGGTCTCCCCGGTCTCCCCCTAACTTGTGTATTTCCCAGGGGGAGTTCCTGTGTGTTTTTGGTTTCTGTTATTAAAACCCTGTGTTCCTGGAGCTCTGCGTTTGGGGTCCTGCCTCTTCCTTCCTGCACCGCAGCTTTCGACCGTGACAATAATAGTATTAACTATGCATAAATATTTTGCTACAGTGTCCACTGTGATTGTAGCCTGTAACATTTATCAAGTGTAGAGAAACAATGTGAGGACGAGGGACAGACACTATCATCGTATATTGACCATGATAATGACCCCCATTTCTTTACAGCGGTTAAGTGATCAATACATTGTAAAATAATCATCTGTGATATATCACCATGTGCGTGTAACTGAAGATGAAAAATACACCCCAAAAGAGAGAAAAACCCCCAGTGAGTATGTATTTATTATTTGTCAGTTCATCTACTTGGATGCTGATGCTTTCTGCACTGGCCACAGTTTTCTCCATGTGACTTTTCTTTTTCACAGCAAGTTAGATCACCTCTGTTCATGTTACTCTTTCTGATATGGAAGAGTGATGACATAATAAGTTTGGTAATCAAACTGGTGGAGAAATATGTTTAGAGTGCCTGCATGTTGCGCTTTAATAAAAATATTGATATTTGTTGTCAATGCATTGATATTATAATATAAAAGGAAGCTAATACAATGT